>CM076582.1:511710781-511803716 GCA_034641835.2 Pinus albicaulis | reverse complement strand
TGGCTATTCATTGTTTTGGGTAGTGGCTCTTTGTAAATCAGATGGGGGTTGTTGATATAATCCTTCGAAAATCAGATGGGTTTTCATTATTTTAATTGCACTTGTGAAAAAATTACAGACTTGTCACTGTTGTAGAAACCAGTCCTTCGGTAGGGATGACTATTATGGATGAAATACTTCATGAAGCAGAAGTTTGTTATGTTGTGATAATTCAGTTAGATGGGTTTTTGTTCTCTACACAGTAATCCTCGAAAACTGAAATGGCTGTTTGGTATTTTGGGTATTAGAATTTTGCAGACGTGATTGGTAGCTTCAGTCTACACGTTGAACCCATTAAAAAAATCTTGTTGCTGTCCATTGGATTTAATAGTAATTCATGGAAAGTCAGATGGATCACCCTAGATTTGGTTTCTGATTTATTTGCACATGCATCATTGGATTCTCGATTCATTTGTTTTGCTATTTGTTAGCTTGGATGATGAGCTTTGGTCGCTTATATGGTTTTTGTTTCTTCTATTCTCTGTGCATTGTTAGAGCAGTTATCATTGGATCTAATTGAAGGTTGGCTCAAGTCTCATCCAGAGGTGTCATCATGGGAAGGGATCGGTAATACGCCTTTGAGCCTAAGAGGAATTGCAGCCCATCAAGATCACTATGGAATGCCAATCTTGAGATTTGTATGTCTTGTTCTGTATTCTTTGTGCTATATGATTATATTATGCAAACAATTCCTTTGTTTTTCTATGTTGAGTTGCAATTTGTTCTCTCTCTCTTAGAATTTTAACTTTTAAATATAGTAAAGGATGATAATGATACATAATTATGATTCACAATCAGCCCAAGTTTCTGATTGCAATAAAGGCCCATATTTTCTCCTTTTGCTTCACCAGCCTGTTGACGGGAAAATATGTCCGGCCAACAGTAGGGGATCTCCCCGGTAGAAAGTCCCAATTAGACTTTGAACCGTTTGGAGTAGGGATCAGGTCCCTGTGTGGGTCCGGCTCGTCCGGCTACCACTTGAATGACTACTCCTCGGTTTCGAGCAACCCGATTGGAAACCGCAAACATTCACTTATTAACACGATATAGAATACATGACTGATGAATAAAACCGATATATGACACTGTGCATAGCAAGGTAATAGATAGAATGCATAAACTCAGGAAATGTCGTTAGCAACACAGCTATGAGGTATGCATGCGAGATAATCTGCCCGCCAAAGAAACAATCCTTTGTGGTAAGAATATCCCTTAACTTTCCGAAGGATATAACGAGATGCTAATAAAATAGTTCATTAACATTCATCATGAAGTAAATAATAACTTGAGCATCATCAACACAATCACAGATAACTATGGTGCATGAATGACACCATTAATAACACAGATTCATTAATCAAAAGATATTCTGAAGCTAAATGCAGAATACGCACAATGTTGTCACGGCTAAACACATCATCCAATCAAAGGGTTTTTAACATGTATTGTATTTCATATATCAAGAGTATGCTTCTTCAGCTACAATGCAATAATGCCTTTCAGTCCACAAAAGAGCAGCCCTCAACAATGCTTCCCACTGGGGTATTTATAGATTCAACAACAGACTATGGCCTCTCCGACGGGCTGGCCTTCCGACGGCTCAACTTCCTCGTTTGTACAAATTCCATCCTCGCGACTGTCGCAAATGTTACCAAGGATCTGCCGCAAACGCGACTCGCGACCGGTCGCAAATGCGTTCGACCCTCAAATAAGGTTTGCAACTTATGAAGGTGGTCGCGCAATCGAGGTTCCTGGAGCGTCGACTTTCTTGCCTTTGATGATGTCTTTCCAAGTTTGGTAATCCGCCGTTATAGGAGCGACAAGAGGGCTTTCCTCTTTTATCCGATGCATACATTCTAGAGCATTCCTAGCACTGCAGTCTCCTTCTTTCCGGGAGATCATCATTGGTGAGAGAAGCAAGCTTGGTGTAGATTTGCACTGGAGTAACAAGCAACCTGTCTGTGTTCTTCGTGATGCTTCAATTCTATATGCATATGTTTCTTGTCTTACCGGTCGTTAGAAAGACTCACCGAATTTCCCGTCTACTCCTCGTTCCCCAGCACCAGCCTTTAGTTTCATTTAGTGCCCCTAATGATGGAATGTGATGAAGAGCGTTCATGGATTCGATACCACTGATTAGGAGATTATACGCAGACACTACTTTGTCCAGATCTTTGGACAGCTTGTCTTTGGATTGCATACTCATCCGAATTTGCACTTTGGCCTCTTCGATGACTCCAATCCTTTCAGGCACGTAGAACGTGGAGCTTGTCGATATCGGGTCGTCCAATTCATCATTTTGTCCAAGGCTGCCGAGGCTTCCTTGAGCTGTTCGTGTTTCTGCCTGGTTTCTTCCCATGCCTCTGCTAATGGGGCCACTGTTTGTTTCAGGGTGAGCATTTCTTGGTATACTTGCCTCATTGTCATCTCCAACACATCACATTCCTTCTTGACCGCCAGTGGGACCTCATTCACTTGAGCGGGCCTACCCTGGAGCTGGAGCATCTCATTTTCTAGCCTTGATTTCTCTTGCTCTGCCGCTTTTAGCCGGTTCTGTAAAGAAATAATCTCTCTGCTAATCCTTGTGACATTTTCTTCTGTGGCTGCGGCAAAAGCGGTGCCTGCTGACGCTATCATAACCGGATTTGTCCTTGTGTATGGGACAATGTCCTTTCCGGTGGAGACTGTGGAGATGGCAGGATAGCCTGACGTCAAGGATTTCCTCTTCCCTTGCCGTATCTTGAAAGAGAATTGGTCAAAGGTTAATCTGGGCAAGTCGAAGACTTCTTCTTCTTGCTCCCCCAGAAAGTCATCAACATTGAGGTTACTTCCCGCGCCACCTGCAGGGATATTCAGGGGAGATAGATCAATGTCATCTATTATTTCGACTTCTACATCCTGCGTTTGATCCTTTTCTTTCTCCTTTTGCTGGCGCTCTGCTTCCGCCTTGTCATGCTCTTCCTTCTTCCGGCGTTCTGCCTCTGCCTCTCTCTGCTTTCCTTTTCTCGCGTTTCCTTCTTTGCCGTTGCGGTCTCGTTCGCTTTTTCTCGAGATCGACTTTATCGAAGCTCTTTCTTCGTTGTCTGCCTTCACGCGCCAGCCTTTTCTTCGTTCTTTCTTTCTCCTCCTCTTTCTTCCTCCTTTTTCCGTCGTTCTTCTTCCACTTTGGCCCGGGCTTCGTCTTTGCGTTCGGACCATGGTAACGTGTCCCTGCACCGGTCTGTGTTCTTTTATCTTTGGAGGAGGAAGAACCTCCAATGTTCTGATACTCTGCTCCTTCTCGGTCAGGGGCGAGTCCTGGTGCGAGATGCCGGTGTGCGTTATACCAATTTCTTCTCTCATCCTCGTCCGGGCACTCGAGGTGTTGATAAATCCATCTGAAATAGGCCCTTTTACAATGTTCGGAACTATCCTGACTGGATGGTAATTTCGGCGGTCCAGATTTCTGAAGTGATAGCTTTTCACCTCTTCCCCTTCACGCGCTACTTCTCTGGAGTCTTTGACCGTATAGGAACCAATGGTGAGAGGTAGGGCAGGCCAAGGTTTCTTCTTCCCTTTGGCAAGGACGTTAGAGAAACCCAAGGTCATCTGAAAACATACCTCCTGTATGAGCACCGTGTCAGTAACAAACTTAGGTAGAGCGTGTGGTGCTTAAAACGAGCCAAATACTCGGATGATTGTGAATTCAGCGAATGGGAACCAGTGTGCCACCTGACCTAGTGTTTCCATCGCTCGCCAAGACATGCAGGGGGCATCTTGACCCAATAGTTTCCCGTAGAGGGCGGGCATGAATATGTGAGAGATTTGCTCGATGTCCGACTTGTACCTAGATTCCCAGAATACCCTGGTCGGCAAGTGTATTGCCTGGGTCTGTTCGGGGTCCCAATTATGTGGCCATCCCTCAACATGCATCTGGGCACAGACAAGATCTAATAGATACGAAGATGTAGAATTCTCGATGGCGCTCTCATCTCTGGGCCAGTGTCGGCTAAGTTTGTGTGTGGAGTCTATTAATATTCTTCAATTGAATCGAAAGTGCCGTGACACCGTTACGTGTTCTATGATGGTTGTCATGTTCCATTGAAGGTGGTATGGCCCGAATCGCCTTATCCTGCGCAGCATGGCGGCCACTAGCTTATAGACTTTCCTCAGACCGGCTACCGGGTACTCCAGGTCCTTTTTGATCTTAAATTTGTCTGGTTCTGCCCACCATCTTCTGATCGTGTCAACCATCGGCACTTCATTTGTCGCGAACCATCTTGGGGTGAAGTTTACCTCTGCTTTGGGTAGGGAGTAGTAGACCTGTGCTCTTGAACTTTCCAATGTTACGAAATTTTCTGTGATCATTCCTGACACAAGGAAGAGGGTTCTCTTCTCCATGATCCAAATCTTTAACATCAACATTTTTGTGGCATGGAAGAAGATGTTGATGAGGCCTAAATTTCAGCAGTCAATTCCTCTTGATTTCTGGGATATATTTCACTGTCCGGAAAGACTTTCCTTCGGTAACTCTCTCGCCACAGTGGAAATCATGGTATACCTCATACTCACTCGAGGCTGCTATCCTCCTTGCGAAGGTGCAGGGTGTCTTCAGAGGTCATGGCGGGGATATTTGTGTCTGCTCGATTCTTCCTCTACCACCGCTTTCCTGATACCCTGGTGCCATATTTCTCGAGCCTGATGGGGACCCAGATCGGTGGTTCCGGCTCGGGTTCACCTCGGCCGTATTTAAACAGAATCACAGGATAAGAAAAACATGATGATAATGGCTAAACAGAGTCTGAACATGCAAAGATAATTTACTGTTCTCTGAGGGTCGCAGAGTCGCTGAGTGGGACTTTTGCGACTCCGCGACCTCTGCGACCTTGCGACTAGGTCGCAGGGTCGCAGAGTCGCTGAGTGGGACTTTTGCGACTCCGCGACCCCTGCGACCTTGCGACTAGGTCGCAGGGTCGCAGAGTCGCTGAGTGGGACTTTTGCGACCTTGCGACCTTGCGACCTGGTCGCTAGGTCACAGGTCGCATTTGCGTTTTGCGTGCGCGCGACTTTGCGGCTAAGTGCTTACTAATGGGAAAAATCTGCGGTCTGAAAGGTCCAGAAGTTACCATAAGGCATAGCCATGAGGATTTAGGCAAGGGGCAGGCGACCTTGGGGTTTTGTGGGAAACACAATGACGGCAAAAATCCAAAGAAAAACCCCATCCTTCTTAGTAAATAAATAAGACCGTGGGGAGGCTCAAAAATGGCAAGAAATGTTTATGCAGGAAACATAGGGAGAAAAAAGGCAACTTACCCGGAAGAAAACGCGCCAGTCAATCTGTCAGAGCAATTCCGCGGTTTTCGCTGAGAGTCACAAATGCGACCTAGCGACCCGACCTTATATAAAAAGGCTGTACGTGCGACGTTAATGCGTCGCAGGTAGAGGTTTGGCACGAGATTCTGCGACTCATTAAAAGTCGTCGGGTCGTGCAAGGTCGCCGGGTCACAAATTTCGGGAAAATTCACTGCGATCTTTACACTACACCATGGTGGCTCAGGCCCAAGGTCTAGGTTGTTGAAATTCTGACTCTTGCGACCTGTGCGACCTGTGCGACCTTAGGGTCGCAGAGTCGCATAGGTCGCCTGGGTCACAAATAATGCATATGCGACTTATCGACTTGCCTTTAGAACTTTACTTGGTCTCTTTTCCTTTTAGTTTTAAGGGGGGCTCCAAAAAATTTTGAAGTGTGTGTTATGATTTTATGTATTTTTTGGAGGGTGTTGTAGGAGCTACAACACAGCCCCAAAACCGTGTCCTTATCATTGAGAATGTTATATGTGTATTGGTAGGATGGTGGACATTGTTCTTCTGCTCGGTATTTGGTTTCTTGTCAAGAAATACATATTAACTGTTAGACTGGACTCATGTCATTTAAAGAGGATGGGAAGAGTAATGCGGAAAATTGAAATGTGGTGAGAAAATTGTGAAAGCCCTTGCGCTTTTCTAAGTCTTTTGAACTCACTTAGTAATTGATATGTTCAACTGCAAAACAGTTGTGCCCTTATAAATATATATAACAGGTATCTCAGGTCAATTTATTGTTTAGCCATTTGGTCAAATCACCCACAATTAACAATTATATATTACCAGTGTAGATTCATGTCAACCCTGGATCTGTCAAGCCCCGAAAGAGATCAAATAATTTGAACTGTAAATATTTTTATGCTTTCAGATGATCTAGGCTTGTTGTAGACTCGTTCAAGTGAGTAGAATTCAGATACAATGTATTATTGCAAAATACCATCTCTATGGTTTTTCTATTTAGGTCTAAATCTGGCATCTCTCCTTTTATTTCTCTATATAACAGTTTTTATATTAGGTGTATATATCAAATCTGTCTTTCATGTACATTCAGATATTTTTATTTTCATTTGGCTAACATGTAGTAGTACTATTATTAGTTTTACAAGTAGGTACTATTATTATTTTTACAAGTATTTTTTTTTATGAAGTCGACATATGATGATGTGAGTGTTACCCCACGTATGTGATGACATCTCTATCATTCTGGGATGTAAATCTAGCGCCTTTTGGCAAGCAATTAAATTCGCTGGAGTTAGTGATATTTAGAGTGAAGATCGCAGATAGAAGAACATGAACACAACAGATCCAAGTGAGTAGCCCGTTAAGGAGCCATAAAATGGGCAAGAAGAGTATTTTGTTGAGGAAGAAACCTACAACATCGTACATTGCAGAAGTGGTGGTTGAAAATGTGTATCGCCCATATCAATAGATTGATGAAAATATTGGAGCAGTTGGAGTAGAGATATGACTAGTATAGATTTCTCTTAACTCTAGATCCATCAAGCGCCAAAAGGATCAAATCTCTCAAGGTACAAACTTTTATTAGTACGAAAAACTATAGGAAAGGTTTGAACTTTAAAGGGATTTGATCCCTCTTGAAACTGAATAGATCCTGAGTGAAGATGGATCTATACTGGTTTATTTTGTTACAGTGATTCCCTTTTATAGTCAGCTATTCATTTTTCACTGAAGTCATTTTTTTAGATTTAATTTGTTAGCATTACAGCCTTGACAAATGGTTGTAGAGAATCGAAATACCTCAGATGTATCATATCAAATTCATTGACTACAAAGTACAAACCACAAAGAGAAACAACAAAGAAAAGTACCTGTGAGATTCACATGACCAGTGATGCCCTTGAGCATTATTATTATTACTTTATTTTTGTTTTGTAAAATGTTATCGTGGACCAACATATGGGGACAGATGTTACAATTTGACAATTTCTTCAATATTGAGCTATTAGTATAGATTTATTTTGTAATTGTATTTATGATTCCCGAATTTAATATATATATTTTTATTTTAATTGTGAGCTTACATTATATATTTTTTATGTTAATTAATATTTTTGGGGTGATATGTGCAACAGACATGACACATCTCACCCACCTGAGCTGTAGAAAGTGCCTTTTGGCGCAGATATGAATGGGTACACTTGCCATTATCTCTACACTCGAGCTTTTTTCTGGTCTATATAGGTGAATAGGTCCCTAGAGCAAGGCATCATTAGATAGTCCTTGAATAAATATATCTCCTACTTTTATAGGTTCCAGGCATAAAGGATTATCCCTTCCATTTGTCTTCTCAGGATAGGTGGTGTATGATCTATCACTTGGAAACAGTGTGCTTCTCCTGGTATTCATGATATTCTGGGCCATTTTCTAAATAAAGAGGTTATTTAAACCGAATATTCATTGTTTTATGTTATATATAGGCATATATTATCGTACACTCTGTAATTGTGCAATTTGTATCATCAAAAATGGTATTTGAGTTGGGCTGATCTCAGATTGGTGCTTCATGGAGTACATCATTTCCTGTAACTATAAATTCTTGTGTAAAGATCCAATTCCAGTGTGAGTCGTGAATGGACTATTGAAACAATATGTCATTCTTTTACAGGTTAAATTTTAATGGAATTGGTAGAAAGTTTTAGGAGTTACAGTCCATACAAATTTGTCTCTTAATGAAGTCACAAAGTGTTGATTTTTTTAGCTTCTGAAGGTTTTCTGCATAGGTTTGTGTCTAGCATGCATAGAAAAAATTCCAATTGCTCCCTATAGGAAATTTTCAACAAAGAAAGGGGTCTTCTTGTTCACTTCTGAAATTTCCTAATCCATATGCTTGGCATCACCAGCTTCATTGATGGGGCAATTAGAGTTATTTCGTTCAACTTTTGTGTGCAAATCCGCCCTTGGAGCAGCAGATACATCATTCGTTTGTATTATGGAAGAGGCACCCTTACAATCATCACCAGGGATGGCACCAAAATGTATCCCTATAGGTCTGTCCTCAAAATAAATCTTCAAATATAATTTAGAGCTGCCAACATTTCTCTTATATTCATCTTCCAGGGGACCAGGACTAAAATCTATCACATGAAGTTTGTCAAGAAATACCCCTCAGACAGATGATGATGTGCAATCCGTTGCTGAACGTGGATTGGGCAGAGGCAGAGGCAACAGCAAAGGTAGGGGTTTAAGTAGGGTTACTTTTGCTTTGCTATTTTGACAATAAATCAGACTGATAGAAGTACAAATTTTCCTGTACGTGGTCAAAAAAAATTGCAGGGAAATAGTGGTGTGTTTGATTGACAACCATTTCTGTATCCTTCTACTCAAATAGGTCAATGAGCCTCACTAATGCGAGCTCAAGTAATGTTTGCTCAACAAATTATCAAGACCATTTTCCTCTTATTGATAGCACAAGATAATTCATGCCTCCTTTCGGCGTTCCCTTGCACCTCCCGGTGCAATTGCTAGTATTAACATCTATTACCTAATAAACAAATTCCCAAAATTTATCATACAAACATTCAAAACATTTCATCACAACATTTCTTATTACAAGCATCAAGCAAGCAGATACTATCCCCATCTATTGTTAACATGGATACAAATGAATGCTTGATATGAACAATGTTATATCATGCATGACGACAATGTGTGAGACTCCCATCTATTGTTGGCTTAAAATAAATAGTCAAAATGTCTTGGGTTTTTTAAAAACTAGAGATGATGTATAAAATATTTTTTTTTACAAAATATAAAGTATTCTTTTTTATTCAGCAAGATATTTTTTATTAGTACTTTACAACATGCTTCATCTTTTTCCTTTTAAGAATCTATGAATATTATGATGTAGTTTAACCCACTTATACTATTCTTGAAATATTTATTTATTTAAAAAAACTATGAGATTTATTTTAGATTTATTTAATTAAAAAAACTATGGGATTTATTTAATTAGAAAACTATGAGTTTGAATATTTATTATGTGAAATTTACTTTATACTTGCACCTATTATTAATCATTGCAGCTATTATTAATCATATGAAATGGATAGGCAATATATATCATAACGTGCGAAGTTTGTGTTTTGGAATTTTATATTTTAATAATG
Source organism: Pinus albicaulis (assembly GCA_034641835.2). Lineage (NCBI taxonomy): Eukaryota > Viridiplantae > Streptophyta > Pinopsida > Pinales > Pinaceae > Pinus > Pinus albicaulis. The sequence continues at coordinate 511,794,207 of CM076582.1, read as the reverse complement.
ATATAATATTTATATTTTATTGTGTTTGAAATGTATTTTTGGTTTAGTATGAAAGAGATATTGTTTTATTTATTATATTAGGAAAATATTTTAATTTAGTTAAATTATAAAAATACAAAATAAAATAAAATAAAATATATAATTATAATTATTAATTATTTATCTTGATGATGAATTATAGTTGGTAGTTCGAAACGTGTCGGTTCCAAAAAAAATTATGTGATTTTCTGGAAGATTTATAATTAAAAACTTATAATTATAACTATTAATTAATATATTTGATTAAAATTACATAACAATAACATAAAATAAAATTTATAGAAAATAAAATTAAATAAATAATAATAATAATAATTAATATTTAAATAAGTTTAGATCTATTTAATTCCAAATTTATAGCTAGTTGAGAAGGATCAAATTTCTCGAGGTGCAAATTTCTTTTAAAGTGAAAAGGGATTTGATCCCTCTAACTACTTACTAGATCCAGAATTAAGATAAATATAGGCTAGTTAATATATATAAATAATAAAATGATTTATACTTGTGTGTGAGAATTTTATTTATAAGTTGTTAAATTAATTTTGATTTAGAGAATTTAACATGTTAAAATAATTTAGAATTATATTTGGTTTCATCTAATAAACTCATTTTATAGTAAAATTATTAATTTTTAAATCAAATTTTGACATAAATTTTAAATATAATCAAAGTTATACTATGATCTAAGTTTTCTAAGCAATGATATGATCTTGTTAAAGATTTTATCCAATTTTAAATGATCTAAATTATTGAAAATTCAGTCAAGAATTCCAAGTCTATAAAAACTTTTAATATCATCATATTCTTATTACTAGCCTAGATTCAAAAGTGTTGAGATGGATCAAATCTTTCTCTTGAGGTGCAAACCTTTTTTAGAGTGAAAAAGATTTGATCACTTTAAGCACTTGATAGATCTGTTATTAACATTTAAACACGTCACAATTTAAAAAAATGTTATGGGAAAAAAACATGGATTAAAAGCATCATAGAAAAAAATCCATGAGTTAGTGAATATATATGTATATATATATTGTAAGCTTGGTAGGATTACATCTTCATCATGTCCAATATATCACCCCGATACAGGTGGGGAATTGAACCAATAACTTTACATCAAGGACCCCATGGATTAATTTTTTTATGAGTTTTTTTTGCGCCCGAGCCCGAGCTCGTGCCCATGCTTTGCCTCCTGGTCTTCCTTGTGCATATGGTTTCTGGTGCTACGGCAGGGTGGTGTTGGTCGGGGTGCTCACCCCGGCTTGGTTTCGGCCCAATGGCGGACTCTTAGGCCCCTCCCCTACCTCGTCCTCCTCCTCCTCCTGGGGTCGAGGCCTTCAAGCTGCTGATTGCTTCCCAGCCGAAGAAGAAGAATCAACTCGCCTCCAAGTTTGTCAAGAGATTAGATGAGACCCCCTCGGTGGCTCTCTTGCCTGAGCGATCGATGAAAGTGGCCCTTTCCCTTGCGGACCGAGCATTGGTTGGGTAGTTCACGGGCTTATGGACTTCACAAAAAACTACGGAAGCCTGGATCACCCGAAATTGGAAGCCCCTCATTGTAAACATCGTCACCTCATATTTTCTGGGGCGGGGTTTATTCCTGTTTGAATTCAAATCAAGGGAGGATAAGGACTTGATTTTCAGTAACAGAGCCTATTTCATGGGTCCTCAAGGACTGTACTTAAATCATTGGACTCCAGACTTTAACCCCTCGGAGGATGTTCCATCTTACGTTCCAGTCTGGGTTAGGCTCCCAGACTTGCCGGTGCACTGCTAGAACTGGGAATCAATGCAGCAAATTGGAAACGCCCTTGGAAAATTCATAGATAGAGCAAACAACAAAGTTCAATATGACTGTTCCAGAATTTGCGTAGAGGTAGATATTGAAGTTGAGTTGCCATAAGCCATTAAGCTAATGGTGGGGAATTGGTCCCATCTACAGAAATTAGACTACAAACAGCTGCCATTCAAATGTCGCGGATGCCATGAGTATGGCCACTTTGTCAAGAACTGCCCCAAAAATGCAGGCCCAGAAAAGGAGAAAGAAGAAGGATGGAAGCAAGCCAAGAAATCTAGAACGAGCATTAGGTCAGGGCCAATCGGACAAGGAGCAGAGTAAGGAAAAGGAAGTTCAGCACCCATGGGGATTATTCCTAAAGCCAAACCCACCCAGAAAGGTCAAGATAACAACTTTGCGGCCTTGAACTCAGAGACAGAGAAAGTCCAAGAAATCGATCCAAGGGACGTGCAAAAGGATCCCCAAATGCAGGAAACCCTAGAACCACTGAATATTGGTGATTATCCTGGAGAAACCCCAAAAGATAAAGAGCCCACCTCTGAGGGTGAAGATTTGGATTCAGAGGAGTCGGAGGAAGAAGGAGAAATTGGGGACTCCCAAACTTCAGTCAGAAGATCGACCAAGGGACGGAAATCCTCCAGGGAAAAGAGGGAACAAGAAACCAACAAGGAGAAGCTGCAGGGAGCCAGCCAACCCTAGAAAAGATGTTGGCAAAAAAACCTAAGGCATACAGAAATCAAAGCTAGGGCACTAAAGGAGCCCTCTCAGCTCAAAAAGGAAGTAATGAAGATTGTCTCCTGGAACTACAGAGGGATGGGGAGCAACCTAAAAGAGGAAGCAACGAAAATTCTAGTAAGGTTGGAAAGGCCAGATATCCTTCTCATTCAAGAGACCAAAATGGAGGAAAGTGAATTTCTCCACAAAAGCAAACAACTTTTGGGAAAAGGAAGAGGTATTTCTGTCTCCTCTAAAGGTGCCTCAGGAGGGTAGGGAATTCTATGGGATGAGACATGCTTTGAGAAAATCTTGGTTAAACTCAACTCAAACAGGATTTTTGCTCAGTTTTTGCATATTCATACCAAAGAGACAATGAATATTTTCAATATTTATGCTCCGGTCATCTTGGGAGACAAAAAAACCTATTGGGAATCCATTAGGGATCTAGCAAATGAGATTCAAATGGATAACGTCATCCTCGCTGGAGACATGAACATTAATTTAAATCAAGGGGAGAAGTGAGGGGGAAATATTGTAAGGGATCCAACCAGAGAATGGGTGGAAGAACTCATTCAGGACTGGGATCTGTTGGACATCAGGCCAACCAAGGGAAAATATACATGGACAAATAGAAGAACGGGTCTGGGTCACATTACTATAAGGTTAGATCACTTTCTCATCCAAAGTTCCTTCTTGCTTTTAGATCTTGATGTCAGTTCTGCTATTCTTTCTTCGTCGGTCTCGGATCACAAGCCCATTAGGCTTGAGATGAAGGCGCATATGAATATGGGGCCTATTCCCTTTCGTTTTAGTGCTCTCTGGGTGTAGCAAATTGACTTTTTGGACAGAGTTGAGGAAGTTTGGAGACACCCTGTCAGTGGATCCTCCTTTTTTGTGTGGGAAGAAAAGCTGAGGAGAGTGAAGAGGGCCCTCAAAAGCTAGGATAAAGCTCTCCCATCTTCGACCGAGTCCAGGCGGGCTTCCCATGCCTGTTTGGAGAGTCATAAAAAACAAATGGAAGATATGGACATCTTGAAGGACAACTTAATCCTGTAAGAGAAGCTCCAAGTCAACCTTCATAAGGCTTGCATCCGGGAGGAGGAATTCTGGAGACTTAAATCTTGTAGTCTATGGCTACAAGATGGGGACAGGAATACCTCCTCCTTTCATAAGCAGACTCAAGCCATAAGAAGCTTCAATTCTATAGTGGAGATAACCTCAGGAGACCAATCCTTCTTCGACTTTGCCAGCATCAAAAAAGTTGCCCATCTGCACTTCAAAGAATTGTACACAGAGGATAAGCAAGTGAGTCTCAACCCTAACCTACTCGAGCTGGTACCTCTAAAGGTAAAAACCCAAATGAATGCTATGCCGACTGCTCATGTCACCATTAATGAAATCAAGCGGGCCCTTGATGAAATGGATCCAGATAAGGCACTTGGGCCGGATGGGTTCATTGCTTGATTCATTAAAACATGTTAGAACATTTTAATAAAGGAACTCTACAAAATGATCCTAAATTCTCAAACATGCCACAAGCTTGGGGGCAGCACCAACTCAAAATTATTAGCCCTTATACCTAAATAGAAGGGTGCCAGTTCCTTCAATAGATTCAGGCCAATTTCCCTCTGCAATATTGGCTATAATATCATCACTAAGTCATGGTAAACAGGCTGAAAGGCATTCTTCCAGAAATCATTCCTAACAATCAAGGGGGATTTATATAAGGTAGGCAGATAACTGATAACTTCATCCTTGTTCAGGAGGCGATCCATTGAAGCATCCAAAGATGAGAAAAAGGCATGGCTGTCAAGCTGGACCTGGCTAGTGCATTTGATAGAGTTAGGCACAAGTTTCTCTTTGGGGTTATGCATCAATTTGGGTTTGACTGTCGTTTTATAAGCTGGGTCAAGGTCTGCATTATGGAACCATGCATTGCCCCACTTGTCAATGGGTGTGTTGCTGACTTCTTCAAGGCGAATCGATGGATAAAGCAGGGATGCCCTCTATCCCCCCTTCTCTTTGTCATTCAAGCCTATGTCCTCAGTTTTATGCTGGAGAAAATACAAATAGATCAAGAGCTTATGGATCTTAGAATCGCCAGGGGAGTTGGAGACATCAACCATGCATTCTTTTCTGACAACTCCATCCTTCTAGTGGGTGCTTCCTCCATCTTGGCATCCCGCTTCAAGCTAGAGCTTGATCGCTACTGCCTCAATTCTGGGAGTGAACTTAACACTAGGAAATGTTTCTGGATTCCAGGTAATGGGAAGCAGATCAACCTGTGGGAGGATAGGATCATGAACGCAGATGCGATCGGGGATGATCCTGAGTTGCAGGAGTTAAGAACATGGATGATTATTGATGGTCGATGCACTATGTGGGACATTTCAGAGTGGGACAACAACAACTGGGCAGGGTGGAAGAAGATAGAGATTCCTACTCGGTTGGAGCAAGCGTGGGCCAAATTCATGGTAGCGTTGGTCGAGAAAGCCCATCTAAATGCAAGGAAAAAAGACAAGTGGGGTTGGGGTTCCTCGAAGGGATGTTATTCCGTAGCAGAAGGCTACAAGTGCCTTAAGGCCATTCCCACTGTCCCCTGCAACCCTGCAATTTGGAAAGGGATTTGACAGGTAAAAAGCATTCTGAATATTGACATGTTCACTTGGCAGCTGGGGAACAACAGTATACTCACAGCTGAAAATGTGCAGCGTTGTGGCTTCCACGGCCCCATTCGGTGCCCGTTCTGTCAACATCAGGAGGAAAATTCGGTCCACATCTTTCTCGAGTGCCTCTTTTCTTAGGACATTTGGAATGAAATCTTGTTGTTTTGGAACAACAGGCCCACCCTTCCAACCACCATCACAGGTATGTTGTCTAATTGGGGAGACCTGTTTCCTAAGTCCTTCCCTGGGAGAGACTGGCCATACTAGGGGTGGATGATTATCCCTAAGTTCATTTTCTCGAATATTTGGCTTGAAAGAAACAATCAGATCTTTCAAGAGGAGGCACAAAACCAACAACAAATCATCGTGAAAATCAGAAGCTTATTCAAAGAAATAATGCAGGCTAAGGTGAATCAGAAGCAAGTTTGTAGCTTAAACCAGCAAGGTAGGGAGTGGTGCCAGCAGCTGGGGCTAAACCTTCCCACTGGGAAAAATATGGAGAAGTGCAAAGAAGAATGGCAAATCAGATTAGAGGATGAGGACTTCAAGAAATGGAGAAGTAGCACATATATTCACACTACGTTTTTTGACGATGCAACAAAGGGGAATCTGAGGAAGGCCAAAGGTGGAGGAATTATCCGTTGCCCTTCAGATCAAATCATTTGCCAATTTGCCTAGGGTTTGGGGCTTACTTCAAACAATCAAGCGGAAGCCATGGCTCTCCTCCAAGGCTCGAAACAACTGCAAAAACATGGAATCAAGGAGGCTCAAGTCATTGGAGATTCACAAAGCCTCATTGGCTTGATTAGGAAAAAATCGGTCCCTAAAGACCTCCATCTACAACGACTGTTCGCTCACATCAATAAGTTGATTATGTCCTTTGAAAGACTTCAGTTCTTTCACGTCCTTCGGAAAAATAATAAAGATGGGGATCTTGAAGCCAACATTGTTGTCTCTTTACAAGCGGGAACTCTCATTTGCGATGGAGGGGACTCATGGGATCCTCTGCCTTAGCCGACCCCTCTCCTTGTCATGTATTTTTGTCTCTTGTTGTAGCAATTTGTTTGTATTAGAAGGTTTGCTAGTCATTGGGAAATTGCTAGATTGAATGTAAGAAGCAGAGTAGGTGAATTTTGCTTGTTCGGAAACCCCTAGACATTGGGTCTCCAGATGTAAAACCTCCGAGCATAAGCCTTGGACATTTTTAATCAATATAAAAATACCCGTTTCTGTTAAAAAAAAAAGGACCCCATGGACTATATATATATATATAGTGTTTTTTTTTTTTTTTTTTTTTTTAATTTTTTTTTTAATTTTCACAGAGTCAAAAAGTTAAACATTATAACATCTCTAACCATACCTAGAGTGTCTCTCCACACAATTTAAAATAAATTTAAATAACTAATTATAATTTTATCCGCAAAATACAACAATTTATAAATCCAAATTAATATTCCAAACAAACATATAAGCAAAAATCACCTAACTAAAAACACAAAATGATAAAAACACTTCATTTTTTTTAAATATCTAAATTAAACCCCATTACAATATATTTATATATTTTTGGTAAGCTTGGCATGACTACAACTTCAACTTGTCCAATATACCACATTTTTTTGGGAATTATATATATATATATATATATATATATATATATATATAAGCTTGGTAGGATCTTTCTCTTCATTATCTTGGAAAAATCAAGCAGATTACATTCATAAACTAAATGGTTAGGTGGCCTCAACCTGCCCAGAGGGAAACCAGGTCTGTTGGTCACCTAATGACATGATAAGCCATTCAAAAGAAAAATATTATGAGTCTCTCAATCCAAGGTAAATAAGTATGTATGTCCTTATACTTCCTAGATTCTAGATAACTATAAACATAAACATGGAAAGTTTGAGACTGTTACATACAGAAAAAGTTAAAACTAAACGAGATACATCAAACTATTCATCATCAGCTGAATCAACATGAGCAAGATCCTTCACACTTTAGCCTTGAAACTCAGTTTGCGGGATACACGAGATGTGTTGTTCAATGTGACTGAGGCGACCATTCTGCCTTTGGAGCTGAAAATGGATCTGTAAGAAATCCTTACTATAATCCAGGAACCTTTGAGAAGATGAGGTCAAACCAAAAGGGATCTGTTCCAAAGATTTCAATATGAGTTTCTTCATCATCCAGTACAAATGGACAGTTTGTTTGTATTGAGAAGATCTTCCCCAAGAGTTTCCAGGGTCAGGCACACAAGCCTATCAATCATCCAAATCACTATCCATAATGTTGGCTTGCTGGTTAAGCTCAACTTCCCATTCTTCTATAAGTTTGCGGACTTGGGCAAAGATGCCCTCATGATACACATTAAACTTCATGAATTATATGGAAGGAGTATTTGCGGCTATGAGGTTTACCATCTGATACATTAACGAGACTCATGTGAGCCTATAGACTTCTTGCCATGGCCGTGAGAGCCCCGACAGCCTTTCCCTTCCCAGAAGTGGCACGTGCCATGGTTAGAAGGTAGCTTGAAGAAATGATAATTGTAGACTGGGACCCTATTAGCCAACCCGAGGAAGGGTCACACTAGACCAGGGGATCTTCCACATTAACCATATATGAGAGCCGCGTCATGTTCAAAAATCAATGCTTCCCTCTATTGTAGACTTCCAACCAAAAATAAAAATAAAAATATTCCCCGAGCTATGAAACAAGGGTCCCTCTCTGTCTGGAGTGACTGAGGCCATAAGAATGAGCTGAGCATAACTCACATCGAGACCGAGATATCTCAAAAGCTACCCTATAAACATACAGAAGGAAGCCAATTCCACGACGCCATGGAGAGGGCCAAGCGGAAGGCCAAGACAAAAACAAAGGCCCTACCCATCAAATGCCCATACATGACAAGAGAATTCCAAAATATATAGACACACAAATAAAGAAAACAAAGAAACCCTCATACCATTCTGCAATTTCCGTGAGAGGTTTTGTTAGATCCCTATATTACTAGTGTAGTCCCTTGTTATTGTTAGTGTAGCCCCCTTATTGTTATTTTTTTACCCTTGTTGCCCCATTTTGTTATTATTATGCCCCATAAAAAGCCACTATTATTATTGTTGTGCCCTTACATTATTATTGTTAGGTCGGCTAGGATTATATTGTGACCCTGTGGACTCCTATATATAGAAAGGAGGTTTTGTCATTTGTATCATCCAAGAATTGTTCATTTATGTAATGTAAAGGAGGTTTCCCCCTCAAACTGGCTTATTTCTGAGGAGTTGATCTCTCTTTTCTTCTATTTTTGGAGTTGGTTTCATAACATTTGGTATCAGAGCTTTGGATTCTAGGGTTTCGCTGCTTCAAACAGGTCATCATGGAATTTTCACTATATTTTTTTTCTACAAAGGTTCAGACACTAAAACAAAAAACCCATTTGTGCAATATCCCGAGGAAGTTTGTGTAAAAAATTCAAATCTTGGTTCGCAATATTTTCGGAGATATGATCTGTGGAACTTAGGGTTTTTTCAGGCTCCCGAATTTCATCTCAAAGATGTGACCTTGGGAAAATCGTCATAACTCTCTCTCTGAGCATCAGATTGGAATTTTGTAAAATGTGGCCAAAAGTAAACAGACTGTAGTTGTATATGTATCAATTTTAGAGCCGAAGGAGAAAACAGTGAGACGTGGCACGTCATACAAGTTCACTCTACTGAAATAGTCCATAATTATGTCATTGTGGGAGATCAGGCATAACTTTGTCTTGAAGAATCCAAATCAGGTTAGACCCATGGAATTGGAAATAAGACTCATAGGGTTATTACAATACCGAAGCTTAAATCTCTGGGATCCAAAATTACAAAGATACAACAGTTTCAATATCGAGCTTCTCAAAAGCGAGAAAAAAGTGTGTATTTTTTTCTTTTCAAATTGCATAAGTCTTGTTTGCAAAATAAGTTTGAAGTATTGAAGCATAGATATTCGTATTGGGTTCTAAAATTCCCCCTAAAAATAATTCAACACCCATTAAGCCTTCATAAGGATCTACTATGAATCATGAAGAGGAATAAGTGCAGCATGATATATCAAAATTAAAAGAGCAAGTGCAACAACTTTCGCTCTCACAAAGAGCAACAAAAAATGACATGGAGGTTTTGAAGAAAGGAGTGGAAGCTAAGATGGATGGTTTGAAGAAAGACATGGAAGCTACGATGGATGGTTTGAAGAATGGCATGGAAGACATGGAAGAAAAAATGGAAGACATGAAGAATGATCTAAAAGCGGACATGGAAGGTTTGACAAAGTTGATACAAAAAATGATTCCTAATGGTGAAAATATAGTAGAGTAAAATAATGATGAGAACAAAATAAATGTTAATCGTGATTTCATAAACTTGAATGTTGGATTGAAGGCCCGCCATATTCCAAAGATCGATATGAGGAAGTTTGATGGCAAGGATCCCGTAACATGGATAATATAGATGGAGCAATATTTTAATCTCAATAATGTGAAAAACACACAAAGTGTACGCATTGCAACTTTATATTTAGAACAAAATACATTTGTATGGTATCGATGGATTTTCTCTTGTAATTAAAAAAATTGTCACTTGGTCAATTTTTACAGAGGAAATGATAGCACATTATGAGGATACTAAGAGCAACACCTTCTTTAGCCAATTGATAAATATCAAACAAAAGGGTTCAGTGGTGGAGCACATTGAGGACTTCCAAAAATTGAATATAAGGGTAGCTGATATTCCAGAGGAACACAAGATTGATGTCTTCATAGGGAATTTAAAAGATAACATCCAACACGAGGTTCACCTTTGGGAACCTGATTCATTAGATAAGGCATTTAGGTTGGCAAGAAAAATTGAATGTAAAATTATGGCGACAAGGAAGCCTACCCCTCACATCTATAAAGATGGAAGTGTTGCTACTCCTAGACTTCCAAATCCTACAAGGTTGACACCACAACAATTTGCTACAGTTGTGATAGTAAATACACTAAAGGTTATAAGTGTGTTGAAAAGAAATTATTTTACATAGATTGTGAAGAGGAAGAAGAAAATGAACAAGAAACTTCAAAAGAAGAGGATATACACTAGGAACTAACCCTAGAGAAAGAAGAAATGAGTCTGACCATATCCTGTAATGCATTGGAAGGAATTACCACTCCTAAAACTCTCAAGATAGAAGGATATATCAAGAAGAAAAATTTAATAGTGTTGATTGATTTGGGCAATACCCATAATTTTATTCATTGTAAGGTAGCCAAGGAATTGAATTTCTTCCTATACCCAACACCAGAGTTTCAAGAGATGGTTGGAAATGGAGGAACTATAAATTGCTCTGGAAAATGCCATAATATCAAGCTAACCATGGGGGAATATGTATTGAATAGTCCAATTCTTTCCATTCCAATGGGAGGTGTTGATGTTGTACTAGGAGTACAATGGTTACAATATTTGGGGACGATAGCTTAGAATTTTTCTTGAATTTTTTTTTGGAAGGAAAGGAAGTTGAATTACGGGGAATTGCAAGGAAGCCAGGAAAGATAATAAGCTCTAATGTTATGACAAAGCTTCTGAAGAAAGAACAACGAGGCGTAATTGCACAATTATGCTCACTATAAGTTACAACATCAAAATCATCTATTTCTCCAAATCTCCAAAAAGTCTTGGACAATCATTCCAAGGTGTTTGAAACTCCCAAAGAACTCCCACCTATTCATGATCATGATCATGCTATTCATTTGATTCCAGGAAGTGTTCCTCCAAACATCAGGCCTTATAGATATCCTTATGTCCAAAAGAGCAAAATTGAACGTATGATTGCATAAATGTTAGAGGCTGGTATAATTCAACCTAGTCAAAGTTCTTTCTCTGCTCCAGTAGTGCTGGTGCACAAGAAGGATGGATCATGGCGCATGTGTCTGGATTATAGGGAGCTCAATAAGCTCACTATTAAAGATAAATTTCCCATTCCTGTGATTGATGAATTATTGGATGAATTACATGGAGCAATTTATTTTACAAAGTTGGATCTTTGTTCAGGGTATCATCAAATTAGAATGAAGACTAAAGATATTCCAAAAACAACTTTTCGAACTCATGAGGGTCATTATGAATTTTTGGTCATGCCTTTTGGCCTTACCAATGCACCTTATACATTTCAAGGGTTTTTCAAACCCTTCCTTACAAAATTTGTGTTAATATTTTTTGATGATATACTAATCTACAACAGGTCTTGGAAGGATCATGTTCAACATGTTGACAGGGTGCTCAAACTATTGGAGGAGAAACAACCAAAAGCTCCAAATTTTTCTTTGGAGTATAAGAGGTGGAATATCTGGGTCATATTGTATCTCATGAGGGTGTTAAGGTAGACCCTAAAAAAATTAAAGCCATTAAGGAATGGAAAGTCCCCACAACCATAAAGCAGTTGCAAGGATTTCTCAGGTTAACAAGGTATTATCACAAGTTTGTTAAGAATTATGGGAGAATAGTAGCACCTTTAACAACATTATTGAAGAAAGATGCATTTTCATGGACTCTTGAAGCAACTGAGGCCTTTGAACATCTTAAAGAGGCAATGTGCCTAGCACCAATCTTATCTACGCCAGATTTCACAAAAACCTTTATTGTGGAATGTGATGCCTCAAGAAATGGAATTGGTGCTGTTTTAATGCAAGAAGGAAGACCCATTTCTTTTGAAAGTCGTCCAATCAAAGGAAAGTATTTACAGAAAGCTATTTATGATAAGGAAATGTTGGCAATACTACATGCACTAAAGAAATGACGACCTTACCTAATGGGAAGACACTTCAAGGTAAAAATTGATCATGATAGTCTTAAATACTTTTTGGAACAAAGACTATCTTTAAAAGAGTAGCAAAAATGGGTCACAAATATGTTGGGTTATGAATTTGAAATCATATACAAAAAATGGAAGCTAAATGTTGTTGCAGATGCACTCTCAAGAAATAATGAAGAGGTGGAAGCATTGCTTTGTGCCATTTATATTATCCAACCAGATTGGATAACCAAAGCAAGAGATGAATGGAAGAATGACGAAGAAGTGTGGACACTCATTCAAAAGTTGCAACAAGATCCTAGTACATCTGATACATTTAGTTGGAAAAATGGTTCCTTATGGTATAAATATCTCTTATATCTTTGTAATAAGTCCCAACTAAAACAAAAGATTCTTTTGGAATTGCACACCTCTCCCTTAGGAGGACAATCAAGATTTTTATAAAAATTACCACAGGGTGAAGAAAGAATTTTTTTAGGATGACCTTAAATTTTATATTCAACATTTTTGGCAGAATGTTTGGTTTTCCAGGAAAAACAAGTTGAGACAATTAAGACCTCGAGTCTTCTACAACCTTTATCCATTCCAAGTCAACGTTGGGAGGAGGTTTTAATGGATTTTATCATAGGTTTACCTAAGTCTGAAGGAAAGAGCATAGTCATGGTGGTAGTTCATAGACTTACCAAGTATGCATACTTTTATGGATTATCTCATCCATTTAAAGCAAGTACAGTTGCTACTGCATTTATGGAAACAATTCAAAAGCTACATGGAAACCCAAAGATTATTGTAAGCGACAGAGATCCCATTCTTACTAGAAATTTTTGGACGAAATTATTTTCTTGTTTGGGTACTCGACTAGCTCATAACTCATCTTATCATCCTCAATCCGATGGGAAAACTAAGATAGTGAACAAATGTTTGGAAGGATATCTTCATCATTTTGTATATGATAAACAAGCACAATGGGCCAAGTGGCTACATCTGGTTGAATGGTGGTATAACACTTCCTTCCATATTGTAGAAAAAATGACCCCATTTATGGCACTTTATGGATATCATCCACCGTCCATCACATCATCTTTAAGATAAAATTCTAAGGTTCAAGCGGTGGAAGATCACATCGAGCATCAACAACAAATTCTCCAACTCTTAAAGGATAACCTCAATTTGGCATAAAATTGAATGAAACAACAGGCAGATCAACATCACATCGAGAGAAGTTTTGATGTAGGAGACTGGGTATTTTTACGGCTACAACCATACAAACAAATGTCCCTCAAGCAAGCTAAGAAGGATAATAAATTATCGCCAAAGTACTATGGTCCTTACAAGGTGTTGCAAAATATTGGTACTATGGAATACAAATTGGAGCTTCCTGCTTCGTCTCGAGTGCACCCAGTTTTCTATGTTTCATGCTTAAAGAAGGTTATAGGTGACAAACTTCCAGTTCAAACAATATTGCCAGAACTTGATGAGGAAGGAAAAATCATATTGGAACTTGAAGCAGTCACGGAAACAAGAACTCAATAGCTACGAAATCGCTCAATTTCAGAGTATCTCATCAAGTGGAAGAACTTACCTATTGAAGATTCCACATGGGAGGATGAAAATTTGATACAAAAGCATCCAAAGCTACTCAAGCGTTGAGGACAACACTTTTTTGAAGGAGAGGGGCATGTTAGATCCCTATATTACTAGTGTAGTCCCTTATTATTGTTAGTGTAGCCCCCTTATTGTTATTGTTGTACCCCTGTAGCCCCCATATTGTTATTATTGTGTCCCATTAAAAGCCATTATTATTATTGTTGTGCGCTTACATTATTATTGTTAGGTCAGCTTTGATTATATTGTGACCCTATGGACTCCTATATATAGAATGAAGGTTTTGTCATTTGTATTATCCAATAATTTTTCATATATGTAATGTAAAGGAGGTTTCCCCCTCGAAGTGGCTTATTTCTAAGGCGTTGATCTCTCTTTTCTTCTATTTTTGGAGGTAGTTTCATAACAGGTTTCGAGTAGTACACCTTCCAAACCATCCAAGGTATAATATTTCCATTCGTCTTAGAGATCATAAAAAGTAGATAATTGGCCATGGGCGCAGGGAGACAAACTTTAAGACCGAAAACATACCCGTCTGAGTTGGTCTGAAACGACTATGGATGCATTGATGCCCGATGAAGGACCTCGTAGATCACCTCCCCCCAGTCGCGGAGCTACTCAAACCAAGGCGAAATCGAACAAGGATTGTAAACATAAAACTTATCAACCTTACCAACATTGAAATCCGAAACTTGTACCTCAATATCGCTGTTGCCACCTTCTTGAATGGCATGAAATGGAGGCATGCGCAAGGCCACCGCTCCATGTGCCTCGTGCATGTGGAGGGTGGTGGAGAACATCCTCGATACCATCATTCTAATTGACTAGCAGTGGCAGGGCCTGCTCTAACCCACTCGAACCCCAATAGAGGAATTACAATATATTTTTAAAATAAATTAAAAAACACTATATATAATTCTAGCATATACACTAGCCTCTAGGGTTAGTTCAGTTAGTTAAGTTTTCGTTGTTAAAGCACCTTTGCTATTGAGAAGTCACAAGTTCAATTCTCTCTAAACTCTTTGAGTCAAGCTCCGTGGTTGAAGTGATCCTTTCACATAGATCTACATAGTATAAAAGGTTTTGTGGTTGAACTGATTCTTTCACATATATCTACTTAGTATAAAAGGCTCCCTAGGCTCCGTCACATAAATCTACTTAGTATAAAAGGTTCTATGGTTGAAGTGATTTTTTCACATAGATCTACTTAGTGTAAATATTTTGTGAATATAACGATGAGTGATATATAAATATTCAGACAAGTCTATTGAGGCGAAGGAATTGCCCGAAATGTCAAAAGTGGCTAGAATATGGGCCAAAAAATTCAAAAAATCTAGCAGTAATAGTGTTTGAATCATGTTTTGGATGGTGAAAATGGATTCAACACCATAAAAAAACCTCTAGAGCACCCATAATCTTGAAATTTAGCAACTATAACCTAGATTTACAAAAATTCCCGTTAAATTTTATTGAAATCTTACCATAATTTTGAGAGAAAACAAGTTAATTAAACTACCAATAAATATTCCGTGAATATAATGATAATATCTCTGTAAACCACATATACAAAATAAAAAATTAAAATCCCTAACACATATATCACTATTTAATTATTAATATCCCCAAAAATTTAAGTCTAATCATGACTCTTGAGTTTTAGTTAGTTAAGGTGTATATTGTAACGAAAGGTGCAACGTCATATTCTGACTTGCTTTTGAAGTTAATATTTGTAACGTTCGGAATCGTGACCATTTCAAGATTTAATGAAAAAATAAATACAGTTTTAAAAGAAAAGAAGCCATTAGTAAGGCATTTGTTCAAAACCAAATTTAATTTAAAAATCTGGCCAATGAATGATGAGATGGTCGGCATTTTACATATATAGAGTATATATATACCACCTCGTTGCCCCAAATACGAATCATACGCGGAATAAACCAGAAGAAGCAGAAACTTCGCACAACAAACGGGATCGGCTGTTCGCATTCGTGCTTCTGCACAGTATAATTGTTGGGGTCTTTCCATAGCATGCTCTAATTGGAATTGGAATTGGGGATAGCAGAGAAGCGATGGCAACACAGAGTACCCTTCCAATTTCAACACCGCAAGCCGTGGCCGCGACACCCGCGGCCCGAGCCTTCTACGCCCGGATCACGGAAGGTGCACGCAGTGCCCTGTCGCAGCGGAGGCCATGGCTGGAGATGGTGGATCGGAGCGCCTTGACGAAGCCGGAGTCGCTGGCGGAGGCGAGCAGTAGGATCCGCAAGAACTGGACGTATTTCCGCGTCAATTACCTGCTGCTGCTCTGCGGGGTGTTGGCATTTAGTCTCGTTTCGCACCCTGTATCTTTGTTCCTCCTTGTCGCTCTGCTGGGGGGCTGGATCTTCCTTTATCTTCTCAGGACGGAGCCCCTGGTGCTACTCAACAGGACCTACAGCGACAGGGAGGTTCTCGGGATCATGACGGTGCTCAGCATTGTTGTCGTGTTTCTGACGAACGTTGGGTCGTTGCTCATCTCGGCGCTTATGGTTGGATTGGGTATCGTTTGCGCGCACGGTGCTTTTAGGGTTCCTGAAGATCTGTTTTTGGACGAGCAGGAGCCGGCGGTCGGATTCTTGTCCTTCCTCGGTGGTGTTGGATCCCAGCCCCCGGTGGTTAGCCACGTTTGAGGTACGTTTCTTTCTTTCAAATTGTTTTTTTCCTTCCTCTGAAATCTATGAAAAATAATTGAAAAGCTAGGCCATGCTAGGGTTTTTAGGGGTTATGTCAATAACGGGATATGATATAAATTAGGGCTTAAATTTTTACCATATGTGTTTCATTTGGACATAGGTGATCAGAAGGGATACTGCTGTTTGTCAAATCCAAAAGACCTTGAAATTTTATATAGGTAATCAGGAAAAATATTGAAACCCTGGGGCATTTTTTTCCCAAATTAGATTATGCTTTTTGTTTTTAAGTTTACGGGAAAAGTTTTTAAAATAGAGAGAACAAAATTGATTCAAATTGGGGCTTCCTTTGGAAGTATGGACAATAATTTACTCCGGTGGATCTATAAGCACTTATGATTGCTGTTTGTGTTTTTCCTTCATTTTTCAGTTTTCATTGCCAGGTTTGCTTCTTTTTTTTTTTTCCAGTTTTTATGGTTTAGTTTCTACTAACATAGGTTCATGTTAATTACAGACCTATTAAGTATTAAGAGAAAGCTTTATGTATCATAGATTCATTTTAATTACAGAGCTATTAAATACTAAGGAAAGCCTTCTGTATCATAGATTCATTTTAACATAGGGATTATTAACGATAAAAATGGATAAAAATATGTCATGTCAAAATCCTGGTGATGTAAAAGATCTGGGATTATACGGTAAAATATCCAGGATTAACATGGATTAGATCTGGATCTGCGATTAAGATGGATTTTTTTTTAACATGTCTCATTGTATAAGAAAACTGAGGTTAAGGATCATTGTTTTTCAACAATAATTCTTGAAATACAATTTTCTCAAACCTCCAGCTCCTTTAAATTACTCCTGGTGGATCTAAGCAATATTGATGGCTGTTTGTCTCTATTTTTCATGGTTTGGTTTCTACTAATATATATTCATTTTAATTATAGATAAAAAATGAGTCTTTATTTTTCATGGTTTGGTTTCTATTAATATATATTCATTTCAATTACAAATTAAAAATGAATTGGTTTCTACTTACATAGATTCATTTTAATTACAAATCAATTAAGTACTAATATATATTCATTTTAATTATAAATAAAAAATTAATTGATTTCTGCTTGCATAGATTCATTTTAATTACATATCAATTAAGTACTAACACGGTTTAATGTATCGTAGATTCATAGATACATTTTAACACGGTTTTATGTAAGGTTATGGCATTATAATGTAAGGCATTTGGGATTAACTTTTAAGATGGATTGGATCTGAATCTGTATCTGCGATTAAGATGGATCTTGTTTTTTGATATGTCTCATTGTATAAAAGAACTGAAGTTAAGGATCATTGTTTTTAGACGTTAAATCTTGGATTGAAATTTTGACCTATTTTGTTTCATTATTCATGTTTTCGGTGAGTACCATATATATAAATATTATTGCTGTCCCCTGAATTTTGGAGCTTTGCTTTCCTGTTTTCGAATATTAGCTCTCCATCCCTGCTTTCCCCTGTTCCTGAAGCCAATGCAACTAAGATTATTAGTGCTGCAGACGTTATGTGATATCTCCTTTCCACACGGTTTTGTATTTATTTTTCTGTATGATATAAACAGGCAGAAAATATTATTATATTATTGAACCTGACGTATCCTAATTCATTTTCTTTCTTAGCAGAGTGGTCTTATGGCTTGTTTGGCGTTTTAAGTGGAGTTGAGCTACCGAGGCTGCAAAGCAGGGCATTGGTGCTTTGGACTTAACTGGATACAAGTGACATGATATTTTTGTTAGTTTGGGAAAAGTTATGTATTCAGATCATCTGTACTTTATCCTTTATGGATTCTGTTTCCTCGGCATGTGCTTAGCTTTGGCAGCACTATAACTTACATTATAAGGATTAATTTCATTCTTTTCGAAGACAGTTTTCTCCATATTTATTAATATGTAGGCCTACAAATATATTCATATTCGCTGAAATTTTGGTCTCATGTACTTTTTTCATGCTTTCTGTTCATATTCTTAGCTTTCGCAGCAATATAGATGACACTGCAGGTCTCCTGTACTTTATTGTTTTCACCCTTACTATTTTTATTGGCTTACAAAGGAACTGTTTTGACCTCGCTCAAGAAAATCAACTGACATAATTCAGGCTTTCAGTCTTAAGAACAACTTTTATACTAGTAATCATGGTTGGTTCTTTTTTTGCTGTATACTTTTCACCATTTTACCGGTAGCTATAGTAGATAGTAGCGTAGAGCAGCAGAATAGAGATAGATGGGTGTTAAATATACTCAGTAGTTTATTATTATCATTAAATTTTGTTAATATTTTGGTGTAATTTATGATTATTTTTTTGTTACCCAAAAGATTTGAACTTTGAATCTAATGCTTATACATAATACTACATAACACCATGATCACTAATTATCACTAATTTAGCTGCATGTGGGCTACCAAAGTAATTTATTATTTGCTACTGTTTAAAAAATTAAATTCAACCTGAAATATGTTGGCTAACTCTGAAGTCACAGGTTATAATTAAATAGTTGATCTATTATGTGTGAATGAACATTTTTGGTTCATACGATTGTGGATCTCGGTCTGAAATTTAGTAATATCGTATAATAACCGAGTTAGATTGCACTTTATGCAAGTGGGTATTGTTCTTGAACAGGTGTGCTGTATTTTGTGTTGAGTCTCTATATGTCCTGGATATCAAATGGAGTTTTCTGGATTCAACATGATGGCCTCCGTTGTAGCTTTCAGCCATCTTTTCATCTTTGATTTTAGTCTTTACATGTAATTCCTTGAGTTAGCATTGTAATGACCAGGCAATACCATCCAATTTTAATTATTTTGATCTTAATGATAAATTCGTTTTTCAAGATTTACATTTCTTTTTAGTATGATTTACAAGAGTTGGAAGCTTAACATCAGGATCTCGTGTCAAACTATGGTTATAGGGACGTATGCATTCAGTTTATTTCTCTATCGGAACAGTTTCATTCTTTTTATTGGGTTAGTTATCCATTGCATTTCAATTTAGTTTTGTTAACTTCTCAAATTTGGGCTTTTTAACATGATTAGTAGTCCATGGTTTTTGATTTTCATTTGCAGATCAAGAAAATGTGAAGAGTTTATATTTTCGGTTTGTGTTTTTGACCAAGAAAATATGAAAATGTATTTAGTGTTTTGGGGATTAAGAAGCACCCTGGCTTTTTTTATCAATTGATTCCTGTTGTTAGCGGAGCAATAGGTATGAATGGTGTTTCAGTTCAATTTTTATTATTATTAACATGATAATGATTTTATATCAAAATGAAGTGAGTTATGGTGCAATGGGTCTGACTGGCCTGATTGATGCTTAGTGTAGCATAAGAATCAACCTTCACATGATTGTGTTATATCGATCACTATCTCTGCATCATCATATTTTCGATAATATCTTTATGAATCACAGAACTTGTTCATTATTCTTAGCTCCACTCGTTGTCCTCACTTTGACTCATTGACTCATATGTAGACTTTTATGCTTGTTCTAATACATTGCATGTGTCCAGCTACATATTTTAGACATTTATGTTAACAGGAATGAGCTATTCACTCACTTTAACATCGACACCATTTTGATTCTTCATATCTACATTGATAATGGTATTTGTTATTTCCTTTAGCTCGTCTCACTTGGAACACAATGCCCCCATGTTATAGCTAGGGTTTTCAATGAAGTGGAGGTTGAAAAAATATTGGTGAAAAGAGATTTTGTGGTATAAATGTTGATTTTATGGTTTTGTTTGTAATATCACTAATTTGCTAGGGTTTTCAATCAGGCGGGGTTTAAAAAATATTGTTGAAAAGAGATTTGTGGTATAAATGTTGATTTTATGGTTTTCTAAATTTGTTTGTAATCACTAATGGGGGGTAAAAATGTTGTAATTTGATGCTTGAAAAAAAGTGTTATTGTTGATTTTTAGATTTTGATTGCAACGTTACT
The DNA here is from genome assembly GCA_034641835.2 of Pinus albicaulis. NCBI lineage: Eukaryota > Viridiplantae > Streptophyta > Pinopsida > Pinales > Pinaceae > Pinus > Pinus albicaulis. The sequence continues at coordinate 511,773,901 of CM076582.1, read as the reverse complement.
ATTGGTAGCATTATTTTTATGTTTGGGGTTAATTTTAGTGTTTTTTAGCAACATTTTTGGTTTTTTATAATGACGGTTGCAAAAGGTTGTAATTTTGTCAATATGCATGTTTATTTTGTAATAGGGCTTCCAGAATTTTAATTTAATTATCAATAATTATTAGGAGGATGATAGGATTTAACCTCCAAAATATTCTAAACTATTCTTAGTAGTATGCACAAATCAAAGGTGGAGATTTATCTCTAAAGTGACTTGTGATTTTTTGGACATGTGGTGTTGATAGGCCATGGTCGTGCAATCCTTCTTTATTGTGTAGATTCCTCTAATTATGATATCTCTATTGTGTTGTTACATCTTGTATAGTGGTTATGATCAATTCTTGAAATGGTATGGTTTCCCTTTAGCTATATGAGCATTGTTGTTTCCAATAGAGTGTACTTGATTTAGTCCCATAGAAATTAATCTAATGTTGGCCCTAATGAAAAATCACTTCTCTCCCTAAATATATAAATTTGTTAGAAAGGATTTTGGGAGCTGTGCGTAGTGGAAAATAATATCTGTGGGAAAGTGTAATGAATCATTCTTACCACCTTGCCTGAAACCTTGCTCGGCTCTGAAACAAAGGGATTTCAACAATCTATTTCTAAATGTGTAGAAAACGAGCCTAGATCCATCTCAACTCTGGATCTATCAAGCCTTGAGAGGGATTAAATCTTTCGAGATGCAAACCTTTCCTCAAGTTTTGCACTAAAAAAAGAGGTTTGCACCTCTAGAGATTTGATCTTTCTCTACGCTTGATAGATCTTGAGTTAAGATGGATCAAGGTTGGTATATTAATTTAGAGGTAATATTAAACATTTTATAAAAATGATATTTAATATAAAATAAATGGGATAAAGTATTTTATACGAGTGCAACAGTTGGCAACACGATGTAGCAATTTAAGAGAGTTGCAGTACGAATGCAACAATTTCGGTGGCAGTGACATGGGCAACAGTACATTAGTGGCATCACAGTGGATGGAGGGCAGCAGGTCAAACATTAGCAACGCGGGAACTGATGTAGAGATAAGGGCAATGCTTCAGCGTGGAAGTATTGCTAGAGCACACTCCTTGCTAAGAGGGAGTGTTGAGATTTTGGGGTAGCATCGGGTGTGTTCTAGCTCCGAAACTTTGTGGAGAGGCTAAGACAGATGTGATCTCTAAGACTCAGAAAGTGTTTGGAGAAATTTCATCTGCTGTAGAAGTTTTAATATATATATATATATTTTTAATTTGGACCCTAAGTCTAACTTAGGGAATTAGAAAAATTAATTGAATTAATTTACACGTGATGAAATGTTGTAAGTGATGTGCATTAAGCAATATTTTAATCAGATCTGTGGATTAGAGATTAGATCATGGCCGTTGGTTTTACAATGAGAAAAGTATAAGAGAAGGGACTGCGGTCAATTGGAGGATACACACACATTATAGAGCATTGAAGACAAGTCAAATTTTTGCGTGGGGTATGCTGAAGAATTCGAAGTGAGTTTGCAGTGCAGTGAGGGGCAGTGATCGGTAAGGGATGATTTGATTCAAGGCTGAGAATACAACAACAGTGAAACAATGTACTAGGCAACACAGAGGCCAACCAGAGGGACATAGTCCAGCGAACACCACGTAGAAGATTGCATAAGCCCAGACAGGGTGACATAGGCCTAGCTAGCGCAGTGCAACACCAGCGAAGGTGACGCAGTCCCAGCCAGGGCAGCACAACACTAACTAGGGTAACACAGTGGGGGCATTGGCCATTAGGGGCTGACGTAGAGGTTGTAGAGACAACGCTGAGGGTTCCAGTGGGCTAGAAAGGACTCAAATTCATAAGGTACATTTGCTGTGTAATTTCTTTGTTTGTAGTTATATTTTCAGTTATCTAGAGTCTACGCTGTACAAAGACAATCATAATCACTTGGCTTGGATGATTAGAATTATTATTATTATTTTTTTTTTTTTGGTTTTTTGGATGGCTTATCACATCGTTAGGTGGCCAAGAGACTTGGTTTCTCTCTCGGAAAGTTGAGGCTACCTAACCATATGCATATGGCTGTAACTTGACTTTTTTTGCTGATTAATGAAAAAGAAAGGTCCTACCAAGCTTACAAAATAAAATAAAATTTAAGTGTAAAAAAAATCCTAAAAAAAGAGTTGATGCAGAATTAGCACTTTTCAAAATTGGCATGAAAGTCATTAACATTTAAAAAATATGTGAAAATAAAATTTAAGTAAAAAAAATATGTTAAAAAAATGTGCATTTTGAATCAACACTTTTCAAAATCGGATGATTTTTTGCTACCTCTAAAAAGGTGAGAACTCGGTTCAGTGCCCATTTGATTAGTAACTATGTTACAAGAGAATGCCAAGTGGATAGTTACTTGACTAATGTTTACAACCAACATGGATCCATATTAACTTTGGATCTATCAAGTGCCAAGAGAGATTAAATCTCATGAGGTGCAATCTTTTCTTCCAAGTTTTGCACTAAAAAGAGAGGTTTTTACTTTAAGAGATTTTATCCCTCTTGATGCTTGATAGATTCAAGATTAAGAATGACATATGCTAGTTTTATGATTAAAGTACTATTATGATGGCGAAACAATGTATTTTTATAGTTTTTCTTTGAGTTATACCCATTCAAAATTTTAGAACATTATTTGAGTTTTATTTTGTGTCACATTAAATTGAGAATTTTAGAACATTATTTAGTTTTTTCAATCGAGTGTAATTTTGATATCTTATTTTGAAAGTTTTGGTGAAGTTGACTATGAAATTTATAAGAAAGTATCTTGTTAAATATTAAATATTCATATCCATTTTTACTCTATAGAACTTATATATATTTATTTACATGTAATAAAAGATCAATAAAGTAGTTGGTACCTTGTTGTATGCAATAATTTGGTGTTTTGGTTAAGGACTCACATCATGTTCATTTTAGTCCTAGAAAGGAAATATACTTGAGGGAATATTACTCTTATTTTTATTTTAATTGAAAGGTACTCAAGATACAAACTCCTTTCTAATTTAATTGAAAGGTACTCGAGATACAAACTCCTTTCTATTTTAATTGAAAGGTACTCGAGAGAAAATAACTCTTGTTTTTGTTTAAAAAAAGGTTTTATTAATGAACTAAGCTATTTATGGGATTACAAATAATGAAGCATTTCTTTTTTCCAAAAAGAAAAATTGTAATTTCCATTCAAGTGTATGAAAATTACATGCTGAAGGTGCTTAATAGCATATCAAATAGATACTAAACTACAGTCTGCATTGCCATCATACTAACCAAGTATCACTCTATATATATATATATATATATATCAAAAAATAAATACAAAACCATATGTATGAGACCTTCAAAAAAATAGACAAAATAGCCATAACTATGAGACTGCATCAAATACTGTGAGTCTATCCTGGCCACAATGATACAAAGTTATTTCCTTTGTTTGATCTGCTAGAATAAAACCATATAAAGCAATGACAGAAGCTACAATACCATCCAAATTGATCTCTTTATCTTGAATAATACTCTTATTCCTTCCTAGCAAGATACCCAACTAATAAGAGGGGGAATGTTTCTCAATTTTTTGGGCAAGGCAACATTGCACGAGGAGAGCCATGCCACACTGAATGATTCCACTTTCCAAATGATTCCTACTAATAAGGAGGTAAAAACCCGAGTCCAAATCTGCACAATTACTAGGCATTCAGGGAAAAGGTGATTTACTATCTCCTCCATAGATTTGCATAAAGGACACCGAGATGGGTTTGCGAATGATATTTTCATCAGATTGTCACTAGTTGGATTTTTTTTCTCCAACATACACCATTGGAAGAAACATGCTTTTGCAGGGCATTTCAATCGCCACACCTTTTTCCACCACCATGCATATTCTCCTGGATCTTTCTCAACATAGATATATAGATATCCTGCCTTTGGAGTATATATATCGAAAGGTGAATGAATCCATAGAGGCTCATTTGCCCTATCCTATATCCTTAGTATCTGAGATGCATTGAGTGCCTTCATATATCGGTTCCAGGCTTGTTGCTACACTCTCAAAATATTCAAAGCTTGAGTGGACATCCATCTCTAAGCCCATAATGAAGAATTTACTTGGTCCACTACTTGATTCAAGATCTTCCTACCCCGGTCTGCTAAAATCTCCACCATCTCTTGAGGAAGCACATGCCTCTATCCACATCATGACCAAGGATCCACTCCAATACAAACCCTTTCCAAGAACCCACTCTCCAGGCTAATCCTGATCCAATTATTGGAAAAGTGTCTACTATAATCTTCGAAAGTAATGAAACATTTGTTCTACTTTTTAGCGACATTTGAATCCATTCCTCTAGTGATAGGGGAGAAATGTATTTTTTGATGACTACTTCAGTCCACGAGATACTTTTTGCAATCAATCTCCAACCTCCATCAACCTTCATAACTAAATCTTGGGAGAAAGAGACAAAGTTCTTTAAACCCCATCCCCACTTTTTGGGCAATGATATCCTTTCCTATTTTACCCATGAGAAAAAACTTCCCCTCCTTTGCTTTTTTCCATAAAAATCTACAATAACTTTTCTAGATCAAATTTAGGATTGCTTTAGGAATCCATGATAATGACATTCAAAAAAGCGAGATAGCTTCGATTTAATAAGGACCAACCTACTCACACGAGACAACCACCCGAAACTCCAACATTTAACCCTTTTTTCTATCTTCCACAACTAGAGCCAATATGCTTTTCTATAATTATTTGGCTTGAGGTGAACACCAATATATTTAGGGCCTTCAAAATGGGAAACTTGAAATGGAACAACCTATTGATGAGAGGGTGCATTTGTGGCCATTTATAATCATCCCCATGGAATTACCAAATATATTAAGGATACTTCTACCCGCCAAAGAATCTCTCCTCAACCAGTCAGTAAATAAAAGATTGCCATTAACAAGCATAAGATGGGTCAAACATTCTAAGTTATAGCCAACTCGAATGATTATATGCTTTTAACATGTCACAAATTTTTGGTTTTCAAACCGTGGAGACTTTTTTGCATCACTCCAATGGCCTAATGAATTTTCCTATCATCTAGAAAGGAAACTTGCTCCTTTAAAATGTTTTGGGATAGCATCAACTTTAAGCGATTCACAATAATTTTTAAGGCTATTTACATTGGCTAGTGATATTTTTTTTTTTGTAAACTTGGTAGTACTTTTCATTTTTTTTCTCATCTTCATCAACATGTCTAGATACATCACTCTGATTGGGGAAGGGAATTGAACATGTGATGAGTTCTATAACAACTCATTTCATATAAACTTGTTCATAATTACATTGGCTAGTGATACTTGATGATAAAAAAAAAATATGTTAAATTATAAAGACTAAATTCTTATTAAATCATATATTTTTTATTTTTTACTTCATTTTTTTCCTAGGGAAAAATCGTAACTTTCATTATATACAATATTGAAACTTACATGCTATATATGCTTCAAAGGAGCACATCTCAAAACTGGTGGCCATACTAGATCACATACTATAAAGTGTCCCAAAAATAATATAGATGAAGTTACTGTAAACAAGTAAAAAAAACAAAAATATATACATTCCCATATTTTTTTAAATATTCACAAAAATAACAAAAATAACAAAAAAAGTCCATACGTGTGTGTGAATGTGACAATTTGATTGAAGATTGAACCAGATTATGAAAATTTTAGAATCACCAAAAATTTGTAGTTGCCGACATATTTTACTTCATTATACACATTATTAAAAAAACCAAAAACACAAAATATTTATTTCGTATACCACATAAAAATAAACATAATACTCCAAAATTATATACCAATCATTTCCATATTCTCATGACAATTGTTTGAAAAGACTAAATATCCATCCATTTAAACCAAAATTTATTGATGCTCTTATTCTTGGTCAATTTCAAAGCACTTTGATTAAACACATTCTTTTAGGGGAAATATGTCTGCCCTTTGCTAGTTTGTAAGCATGGATAGCTCTTGCTAAGCGTATTGATCTGAATCATGTTTCTTCTTGGGGTATGTACATAGGGATATATAAAGCCATATAACTCAGGAGATGCTTATCTGAATGGTATTTATGGCTGGTCCAAGGAAAAATAATTATACCTATTTTGTTCGCCTTCTTTAACAAAGATTTTCTAGAATCCGTAGTGGGTCGATAAGTCTTTAAAAGAACTATACATGAAATGAAAATAAAAGATTTAAGTACAATTAATCCATTTAATATTTGGACTTGAAATCCTTAAATTAATTGCATAAAACATGTACATCATCGGGTTTGAAATGGAGACGGGTGATTAAAACCCGTTTAATATTTGCACTTACAATCCATAAATTAATTTTAAAAAACATATACATCATCGGATTTGAAATGGAGACTGGTGATTAAAAGACAAATTACATATATAAGTGGTCAACCTCACACTTTGTAGCAACTGATATCAATTATTTCCATCCAAACTATTTAGAATAAAATAGATGTTAGATTCTAAATGCATTTAGAAAAATAGTATTAACATGAAATGAAATCACATAATGTATAACTCATGTTTTTGGTGTTGTGTAAGGAAGATTTACCTTTACCAATATTCACAAGTGAAGGTACTAATCTCTGTAACATATTTACTTGACAAAGTCGTTTTGTGAATCTTCTGTGTTGATATATAGCTCTCACACAAAGATTCAAATCTCAAATTTGGCATAACAAATATTTTTATGTGTGGGAAATTAATTTAAAAATTACTATTTTAAATAGACTACAATAGAGACAAATACAATGCAAAAAACAATGGGTTTTCACTTGGAGTCAAAATGTTTGCGTAATTACCTCAATTTTATTTTAATTAATAATTATATTTTTGTTCATTTTTAATTTTTTCAATACCACGAGTTCTCATAAACTTGGAGCTCAAAAACCACCATCAAGTCAATTTTACCTTAACTTTGGAATAATAATAATTTATTTTTATTTTAAATTTTACGTTACGTTACATTACACATCTCTACCATTAGCCTAGATCCATCTTGACTCCGGATCTACCAAGTGTTGAGAGGGATCAAATCTCTTTTCACTCTAAAAGAGGTTTGCATATCAACATATTTTATCATCTCCCTCGACGCTTTGTAGATCTAGAGTCAAGATGGATCTAGGATGGTTTAGTTTCCCATTTAAATAGGCTATATTTCACATGAATACCATGAATTATCAATAACATGGATTAATACCACGAAACCTTTTGATTATTATTATTATTTTATTTTTATAGGTTTATTTTAATTTTAATTTACATTATATTACATTAATGCTTTAATTTAATTTAATTTTTATTTTGATGTAATTTGACTTAGTCAAAATGTTAAACATTACATTACAACATCTCTACCATACTGAGATGGATATCGCCGCACAATAAATACTTATTTATATATTTAAATTTTACATTACGTTATATTACACATCTCTACCATAAATAATAATTATTTATTTTTATCTTATTTTAACGAAGTCAAAATATTTACGTTATGTTATGTTACACATCACTACTCTACTCAGTGGAGAGTGCCTCTCAACAAAATAATTTATTACAAACCATAAAAGTCATTGTGCCTAGGTTAAATAAAACTTAGTAACTTTTCCTCCACCTTAAATTTTACCATGTAAATGACTCATCGATAACATCTTTTTCGTTCCCTGATGCGGGTTTTAGCTGCTAAAATTATAATAGCAAACATCATATCACCGAAGGATCTAGAGCATGCAGATGGATGCATCATCAGACATATCATCACCGAAGGATCTAGAGCATGCATATGACTACCACCAAATATCCCCTTCAAAACGTAATGTGTAAGAAAATCACGTTAAAAATGGTGTTTTATTGTTTGGTGCCATTCCCTATTCCAAGTGCGAAGGTGGTGGGAGACAATGGGTATTGTTTCCAGTTTCTAGGCTATGTATCATCTCTATTTTGTTCAATCCTTAGAGCTTTTGATTTAATTTTTCTAACAGGATCAACATGAGAATGAATGAAGGTTGCATTCTAGCCATTAATGGCTCCTTACAATACACAAAGAATGTTTTTCTTAAGACGTGTGTCGCATTACACACCTGTCCTACCTTAGTCATGTCCTAGCACTGTGATGGTCCCTCAACAACATGAAACGTCTCTTATTCATGTGATTATAAATGGCCCGGGTAATAAGGGGTGGCACTGATACATGATGTCTTGTAATGAGGTTTGTAACATTGTAAGGCCTTTGGTTTTACATTGTGCTCTTATGCTTGGCAGAGCCTATTTAGTTAGCTGACAATCACTCTTAAATATTCGGTGGAGGAAAGACCCTGAGAACAAAGATTACAATTATTTCCAAAGGTTTTGCTGTCAATGTTTTCCATTCTCTTCTTGCACAATGCAACCTCCGGGCCGATTTTTGAACTCGTAGTTGTGATACGATCATCGATGATTTGGGGTCTTGAATTACTATATAGCTCCTTCAATTCTCCAGTATTGGTATGCGAGCTTGGTGGTGAGCCCTGGTATTGCACCAAGAGTGTTGCAACTCCTAGGAGCTGCCCTACTTTACTTTATCAACCCGGGGTTCGTGAAAACTTGGAGGTGAAAGTGCTATATACACAACATATGCATTCTATTCATGTCATCCTCTTCTGCTTTACAAAAGGGTGCTATTTCTTAAACTATGACAAAAACTGAAAAATAAATTGCTGGAAGGAAATGAGAGAAAGAAACTAAATTAAATTGCTAAAAATAAATGATAGAAAGGAAACTAAACTTAAACGGCTGAAAGGAGACTAATTTAAACCACACTAAACTTTGGCCAATTGGCTAAACACACCCTACTTATCTTATGCTATATCTACCATGCTTCTATCCATGCAACTAAGCTATCCAAGACATAATTATAATTGAAGGAGTGTTGATTTGCAGCTTGGAGAAGAAAGGGGTAAAGGTGCTAATGGAGGGATAAACACATGAAACCAGGCTTAGAAGTAAAAATAGCGGGTTTAAACCTTATTAAAGCTTTATTATGGCGCAAAAAGGCTTTGGTGCAGAATGTTTTGAAAAGTGCGATGGTGAAGATGTGATGGAGAAAAATTTGTGATATGCGATATCGCAATCGCAATATCCCAAAATTAAAGGGATAGCGGAAGTATTGTTCAGGAGCGGGAGTGAAATGCAAAGTGCGACGGGGAGAAAGTTGCGATGTGCGAAATGCGATATTGCAATTGGCGAAAAGAGTGGTAAGTATTAACGAAAACCAACTAAACGGTGTGAAGTGCGAAATGCGATAGGTGACGTGGTGGTGGGACCATCGGCGGATCACAATCGCAATATCGTAATCGACGAATTGGAGAGGTAAGTCTTAAAAGGAAGGGGTAAATATTGCGAAGTGATTTGCGTTGGGTGACGTGGAAGTGGGACTGACGGTGGAGCATGATTGCAATATCTTAATCGACGAAAGTGAGCGGTAAGTGTTAAAAGAAAAAAAACAAAAATCATACGAAATGAAATTGTGATGTACGGTGGTGGGAGATTCGAGGAGCAAAGGTGGAAGTTAATTTTCAAAGGTTTTCAAGCATTTTGTGAATAAAAAGGGTGCAGTAGATGCGATAAAAGAAAAGGAAGGAATAGAAGCGTAACAACAAGGTTCAGAAGCGTAACACAAAGATGGGTAGGGATTGGAAAATGGAGCGAAACGACTTGATAATCTCTTTGGGGATTTTGATGCTCATTCCTGCAAACAACCTTGCTAATCCATGCATAAAAAATAGATGAAGTGCATGATAAAAGTAGTGAACATAAATCAGTTTTAGGGTTTGTGGGAAGGTTTACCCTCCTTGAGCTCTATTGACAGAGATGAGCAGGGAGTCTTGATCCACAAATTTTTGGTTTTTCTCCTCTATTCTATTACTCACAAGCACCTGAAAAACTACAACAACATACTGAAAGCAAAATTAAACAACAATGAAACTATTAAAAGAAGAACTAATTGAATGACAGAAAGAAAACTAGCTTAATGGCAGAAAGGAAAGAATCGTAACAACAGAGAAGCTGAGGCACATGGATTGGGCCCTAACCCACGAGCCTAGCTCTTTGAAACTTAAATTAGTAAAATGAAATAAGTTTGCTCATTTCATAAAGTAATAGGCTCATACATCTCTGAAAGTTTGATCACTGAGTAACTAATAAAAAGATCAATAACTTGCAACAAAGTTCCAACTAGCTCTGCTCTATTTATTCTACATAGCAACTACCAACAACTCCCTAGAAAATGGTGATTGAGTCCACTTGACTCCAAGTAAACAAATATTGGGTGCACTCCTCTTTGGGTTGCTTGGCTGCCTTTGGAATCGAAATGCTAGAGAGAATCCTCAGGGATCCTTTGGCTGCCTTTGGAATTCAAATTGCTGGAGAGAATCTTTAGGATCCTTTGACTGCCTTTGAGAGTTAAGGAGGGTGGAAAATCCTCCTATAATTTCTATTTGCTGTTTCCTCCAAGTCTTTGTAATAAAATCCTTATAAAAATGCTAATAATTCATGATTTTCTACACTCAACCTCATATTAGGCACTTAGAGTATGTTAGCCTTAATCACCACCTATACTAGCATCATAAAACCAAATAATAATAAAAATGCAAGAAAATGAGATCTAAGAAGGCAAAAATGTGACTATTAACCCCTCCAAATATGTCTAATAATGGAGCTCATCATCACCCCCCTAATGAATGGTTTCTTATCCTATGAGAAACTAATCCTCCTTCGACATTTCCTTCAAGGCTTTGACAACCCCCCTGATTTCTTGAGGAAGAAGTGTGGGAGTTTCCCCAAGGGGGTAAAAACCATTATTATTTTTTGCATTCTCCCATTCTTTGTCTTGTGTATCTGTGTCCTTTTCATCATCTAGACCCAACAACAAAGGTGGGTTGAGCTTCAGTCCCAACCAATGGATCTTTTTGGCCTGCATGGCCCTCTTGTATAATGGTCCCCTTTCCAATGCACTTGTCAGTCTTTCTGGAGTATGGAACTCCCTGTTCTTGAGGCTGTGAAGGAGCTTGTTCCATCTCCTCTGGATGGTCATCATGCACTCATCTTATTTCTACCTAGAAACATCATCAAAATGGCCTATTACCTGTGTTTGAGTCTGAAGGTAGCTCTCAACTAGTGCAGGGTCCCTTTCAATCTCTTGATGGTTAAGGATGACTCCTCTTGGGCTGAACAATTCTGGTACGATATATAGGGGTTCTCTAGTTCTTCTTCCCATGACCCCCCATATGTATTTTTCTCTAGTGTCCTCATTCATCATCCAATATGCTAGAGCCATTAGCTGCATATCCCCCATTGTGGAATTGGGGTCCCAAGTATCCAGATTTGTCAGCACAAGGTTATGCATATAAAACTCTGCCATTTTTGCATGATCATCCATGTTAGTTTGCTTGTAGAAATACATGATTTTCCTACAATCTTGGAAAGGTAGGGATCCATGGGAGGCTAGAGTTTTTATTTGAAATAAGATCCATTGCTCCTTGAGGTACACAACATATGAGTCAGAAGGGAATCTGTGCTGAAGGGCCTCTATGCATAAGTCTGCCATGGTGGCTACTTGCTACCCTTTTTTTCTGTAATTGCTCCTTCAGTGCTACATTCTCTGCCTGTGCCTTCTGCAACTGATCCTTAAGAACTGTTTCTTCGATTCTTTCCTCCTCCCTTGGTGATTCTTTAATGATAATCGTGCTCGTGGGAGGAGTTTCTGGCTCTCTTTGACTTATCCTATGACTCTTGTCAACTCTGAAATACATAGAGGTATGCCTTTTTCTCTTTGTGCTCAAAGGAGATAAGGTGGAAAATACCTCTTTTCCTTGAGAGGATTTGGTGTTGTGCTGTGAGTCTGTTTCTTGCTCATTTTCTGCTACCTCTATGACTTCTATTGCCATCTCTTCTGTTTTTCCTTGGCCCTTTGTCTTTTCCTCTTCTTCTTCTGGTTCTTCTTTCGATTCTTCCTCTTCTTATTCTTCTGGCTCTTCCTCTGGTTATTCCTCTTCTGCTGGTTCTTCTTCTTCTTCTGTAAGGCTAGAAGTGGAATTTTGCCTTGTTTGGGTTGCTATAAAAGCTTCCCTGCTCATATTTACGAAAGGGGACTAGGCCATGGGTAGGGTGACGCTATTCTGCTACTGCTGTTGCATGTTGTTCAAATACACAACCCCCTCTCGGTACTGTTGTGCTGTGGGCTCCCTTCATTCTCTTTCCCTCAAAAATTCCCAATTCATTGGTTTGGATGAGACAAGATCTCTTTTTATTAGATTGCGCAACTAATTTTGGAGCGCTTCTGTAACTCGACCTCAACTCCAGTTTTCGTTAGAGATCATGGTTTACTTCTCTCTGTTAATTCATTATGGACTGTGTGTTTCCTCCCCTCGTTCTCCTCTACTCCACTTGATTTAAATTTTTTCTTCTACATGCCCAGATGGTGTGAGTTTGCAGTTCTCCCTAGTCATACTTCACGATGGTGGGCAAGCTAACTGGCCACCTTTCTGCCCCTTAAACTCTAAGTCTGCAAATTTAATTATTTCTGGCTATTATGGATCCAGAGCGAGGGGTGAGAATCTATACCTGAGTTTACCTGTTGTTTTCAAGGCGTTTGCAGGAGCTGGACTTTGGAGACAAGCCTCTTATATGCCACGTTCTTCCTTATTTTCCTGTTTTCTGAGTGAGAAGCTCGCTGAATGAGAAAATCTCTGAGTGAGATGCTGATATTTATTGTTGTTTCTTCCCATTGTAGATGCTGTGTGGGGTTGCTCTAGATGCCGTGGGTGGCACTCCTATCTTTCCTGGGGTTTTCTTTATCAACTCCTCCTTGTTTTTTTCTTTGTAGTCCGTGAACAACTTTGTTTTTGAAGGAACTTCCTGATGTTTGTAGCAGTTTGTGGCTTGCTTTCTTTTGCTACATTGTGCTTAGGAATGGAGGAATATGGTGTATGGAGGTGATGGAAGGAGTTATGGAAATGAATGGAGTGCATGATGGGATGGATGGTAAAATAGAAGGGACAAGAAGATGAATGCTTCCCTGTGTTTCCAGAAACCATTAATAACCTGAAAAATAGAAAACATAGAGATTCAGATGTATTTTTTTGTTTTTGTTTTTGTTTTTTTTAGATCAAGTGAGCTGCCTCCATCAAGGTTTTAAAACCACAAGCTTGCCTTGTAAATTTTAAGTTTGTGACCATTGAAAAGCAAGGGGATTCCTTCCTCATCTATGGTTTTGATTTGAACCGCGCCATTATCAAAAACATTTTTCCACTGTGTAAGGTCCCAACCATCTTGTCATTAGCTTGCCTTTGAAGTCTTTAAACCTTGAATCATACAAAAATGCCCAATATCCTTCTTGGAAGGTCTTTTATTTGATGTTCTTGTCTTGCCAGACCTTCCTTTGCAACTAAACTACCTCCATGTGAAGAAGTGCTTGCATTCTGAACTCGTCCAATCCATTTAGTTGCAGCAACCTCTCTTTTTGGGCATTTGATAGATCTATATTTAATTTAGCTTCCATTCTTAAAGTATTGAATTCAAACTCAACTGAAAGTAGAGATTTTTTTACCATAGAATAGTTTATAAGGAGTGAATCCTACTGTTGTCTTCCAAGTAGTGTTGTAGGCCCAAGTAGCTTCTACCAATCTGTCTGCCCAATATTTTCTGCTGCTGCTCACAACCTTGGTGATGATGATTTCTAAAGATATGTTAGTTACTTCTACTTGGCCATTAGCTTGAGGGTGATAGGAAATAAAAGTTCTATGCTTAATATTGTTCTTCTCAATGAGGTGAGAGGTGAATTGTGCTCCCTGATCAGTGACTATTTATTTAGGGTACCCAAACTTGTAAAACACATTCTCCCTCAGAAATTCTGCTACTTTCTCCTCGGTTGCTACCTTCACTGCTTTTTTTTCAACCCACTTTGTCAGGTAATCAGTGTAGACTATGATATACTTCTTTTGTCCAGATGGTGGATCGATAGGTCCAACAAAGTCCATGCCCCACTTATCAAATGGCTCAAGAGCCACCTAAGGGTGTAAAGGAATTTCATCCCTTTGTGTGGGTTTCCCCATCCTCTGGCACTGGTCACACCTAATGGTGTATCTTCTGGAATCTTAATGAAGGGTAGGCCAATATTATCATGCATACAAAACTTTGTAAGCAATTCTATTTGCAGCAAAGTGGCCTCAACATGGGCTGTCATGACATGCAAAGAGGATATCAAAAACTTCTTCTTCCCTCACACATCTCCTTAGGATTTGATTAGGGCCTAGCTTGAAAACATTTCCCCCAATCCATGTGAAAGTGGCGTTTTTTTTTATGATTCTACTCCTCTCCCTAAATGAAATATTAGGAGGGAGTCTCCCAGCAACCAAGTAGTTGGCTATATCAGCAAACCATGGTGAGAGTGCTGATATAGAAAAGAGATGCTCATCTGGCAGCTGGTCATCCACCATTCCTTCTTCACCTGCAGGGAGAGCTAACCTAGACAAAAAATCTGCAACAACATTCTCCTTTCTAGGTTTATCAATAATAGTCAAATCAAATTGCTGCAAAAGTAACAACCATATAATTATTCTAGCATTAACATCCAGTTTATTCATTAAATACTTGATGGCTGCATGGTCAGTGTGAACAAAGGTCTGATATCCAATTACATAATGCGTGGATTTGTTCAAGGCATGGACAATGGCTAACATCTCCTTCTCAGTAATAGTATAATTAAGCTCGGCCTTAGGCAAGTTCTTGTTGATGAAATAAATGACATAAGGGATTTCATCCTTTAATTGTTCTAATGCCACCCCTACAACTTCGTCGGATGCGTTAATGTGGATGTGGAAAGGCAGAGTCCAATTTGGACCTCAGAGGATGGGGGCGGTAGTCAACTTTCTCTTAATGAGCTCGAAAGCCTCTTGACAAGTACCAGACCAATAAACTCAGAATCTTTGGCCAATAACCCAAATAATGGCGAATCCATCTTGCTGAAATCTTTGATGAACCTTCTATAGTAACCAACTAAGCCTAAGAAACTTCTGACATATTTCTGCTTTTGAGGAGTAGGTACCCTTTTAATGATAATGATTTTGTTCGGGTCTACCTGTATTCTTGCTTAGGATATGGAGTGTCCTAATACAACCCCTGCTTTCTTCAGGAATTCACATTTTTCTGGGCTCAATGAGAGATGCATCTCAATGCACCTTCTTAGTACTTTACCCAAATTGGTGAGAGCTTCCTGGAATCCATCCCCATATGGTGTGAAATCATCCATGTATATTTCGACCGAGTCATGGACTAACTCAGAAAATATGCTCAGGACAACTCTTTGGAAGGTAGCTAGGGCATTGCACAACCCAAAGGGTAGGACTCTATAAGCAAAGGTACCCCAAGAGTAGGTGAAATTAGTCTTATCCTGATCTTCAAGGCTGATTTGAATCTGATTGTACCCACTAAACCCATCTAAGAAGGAAAATAAATTCTTCCCCGCAAGGCCATCCAGGACTTGGTCTATAAAGGGAAAAGGGAAATGGTATTTATTGGTGGCTTTTTTAAGTTCTCGATAGTCGACATAAATTCTCCACTTCCCATTCTTCTTTGGGACTAGGACAAGAGGGGATACCCACTCACTGTCGGATATAGGATATATGAACCCTGCATCCAATAGTTTCTGCAACTCTTCTTTGACTATGTCTTTCAAACACAGTTTCATCCTTCTTTGGGGTTGTCTCACAGGCTTGCATCCTTCTTTGATGTAAATATGATGTCTGCATACTGAAGGATGCACCCCTTTCATGTCCTTGTAATCCCAAGAAAATGCTTTAAGATTTTCTTTCAAAAGCTGGCATAACTGCTTCTCTTCTTCATTCGAGAGGTTTGGGTTTATTTTCAGAGATCTGGATGGGCCAAAATCAATAGCCTTGGTGGTTTCAGAGGTTGACTCAACTGAGTGCACTTCCATCCAAGGTTGGATTTCAGACTCTTTGACTAAGTTTTAGAGAGGAATGTTAGTGGAGGACTCGTTTTGAATAGCATGGTCGATGAGTTTCATTTTCATCAATCTCCCCCCCTCTAAGAATAACATCTACGATACACATAGGGGCAGTGTTATATAACTCATCTTTTTCATCCTCCAACCATATAGGGAGATCATGATCAATGGAAGGTTGGGCTGGAGGATATAACACTATCTATTTAGACAAAGGTCCATTTTTGATAGTCATTTTTCCAACCCGACAAATAATATAAGCATCTGCAGTGGCTAACCAAGGTCTCCCTAAGCTGAGGGGATAACCATTAAACTTGGTTTTTGGTTGTAGGACCAGGAAATCTATAGGATAATCCCAAGAGTCAATGGTAACCATAACATCCTCAACAATTCCTTCTGGAGTTACTATGGACCGATCTGCAAGTTGCAGAACTGTCGTGGTTTTCCTCAAAGTCCCTTAGAGATTAATTTTCAACATAGTTTCCTTGGTCATGATATTGATGGCAACCCCTAGATCAATCAGAGTGTTGGGGACTATGACACCATCTATATGCACATCAACAATTGGACTACCAGGGTCCACGTACTTTGGAAATATCACCTTCCCCAGCATCAAGTTAGACAATTGTCATACCACATTTATGGTGGGGGTATCTCTCTTCCTTCTCCTAGGTTTCTTGAAGCACTTTTATTTGATGAGCCTATTGTAGATAGGGACATCCTTAATGGCCTGGAGAAGTAGTATATTTACACATAAATTTTCCAACTCTCCCAGGAGTTAGGCCTCCTCTAGGGTGTGCCAACTAGGGTGGGTCAAGCGCTCAAGAAAATGAGGTTGTTGGAACTGAGTGTTACCTTCTTATTTTTCCTCAACCTCTACAGGTAGAGATGGAGGATGGTTGTCTGGGAACACTCTTCTCGACCTGAGATTAACCTCCTGTATCTCCACAACATAAGCTGGATGGGATGTTTCTCCATTGGGAGCCTGTTGTTCCTGTCTTTTTTTCGGGTTCGGATTGGGTTGTGAATGTATATGTAGCTTAGGTGGAGCAACATGAGTAAGTTGAGGTGGAGGTTGGAGTGGAGACATTAGAGCAGGTGGTTGATTTTGTTGAGGTCTCCACCCTTGGGATGGGTTTTTCCACTGAGGTTGTTGTGGAACATACTGTTGAAATTGTTGGTTCACTGGCTAAGGATGATATGAAGGGTTGTAAGGAAAAGTGGGAGGTGTAGACCAGGATGGAGGAGTGGGGGTGTACCAAGGTTTCATGGGTGCGCTCTAATTGTTGTGATAGTAAGAGTAAGGTGCACCCTGAATACCTTGTTGATATGATCGAGGGCCTTGAGGCCTTCTTTGGTTGATGAAACAAAGTTGCTCTGGCATTGATTCCCCACCTTGATATACAACTTTAAGTCCAGGTAAAGAGGGACACTTTTATGTCGCATGATTATCCTCACAGACTAAGAAAACCTCTATGACATTCTGTGGGCATTCATTTCTTGGGTGCTTCCTAGTACATCTAGGACAAAATATGGCCAGGGATCTCTCTTGCTTCCTTTTTACCTTCATTGTGTCCATTTTCAAAGAGAAGGTGTGCAACATGTCACTCTTGAAGTCCTCTAGCATGTTTCCAATCTCATGTTTTATGAAGGTGGAAGAGGAAGGGGTATTGGATGTACTTTGGCTAGCTCTGTCCTTCTTCCTAAATGCCCTAGAATGGTTCCGGAAGACAATTTTGATTGTTTCACAGGGTTGTTGGTATATATCTCCTCCTGATAACATATTCAAGTTTTATATCATCTCTTCACTGATCCCTCGAAGAAGTGCAAGTTTAAGTGAGCTAGGATCAAGAGTACAGTTGGATCTCTTATATTTCAATTGAAACCTCTCTTCATAGTCCTCTAAGGATTCATCCGGCCCTAGAGTCATCCTAAAGATCTCATCCTTAGTTTCCTTGGACCTACAGTAGGCTTTGTATTTGCTGCTGAAGGTCTCTTCCATCTGTGCCCAGGTAGTGATACTATCCCAAGGTAGACCCTTGAACCAGCGCAAGGCTGCATCCTTAAGGGTGGATGGGAAGAGCTTCAACTTCTGCTCATCATAGGTGTAGTCATAAGTCCTACAAACAACAAAAAATTCAAACATGAATGTGTTAGGGTCCTTAGAGGTAAGTCCATGAAAGTGTGGAAGAGCCGAGGGGATAATGTTCTTCATCTTAGTTTCCCCATCTGCCTCTCTTATGGGAAAGTCTCTCTGGATCCAAGCCATGGTTAAGATAGGTGAACCAGGTCCCTCAGTTGAAAAAAGGTCTTCTTCTTCTTCCCCAATAGGATCCTCAAAATATTTGGAGGGCTCTCTTATAGGGGGTTCAAGCTCACTGCCATTGAAGAAGAGTGAAGGGTGGCTAGGAGGTGATGTGGGGGTTTTAGGTAAGATTTGTCTTTTAGTATTCCTAGTCCTATGAGGCATGAAAATAAAATCTTTTTGTATTTTTTCAATATTTCTGAAACAACATGAAAAAGGAAAGAAGAAAAGAATGCTAAAACAAAATCAAAACATCTACTAGACACCACCCTGACAACGATGCCAAAAAGTGGCTAGCCCTGGTATTGCACCAAGAGTGTTGCAAATCCTAGGAGCTTCCCTACATTACTTTATGAACCCAGGGTTCGTACAAAATTGGAGGTGACAATGATATATACACAACGCATGCATTCTGTTCATGTCATCCTCTTCTTCTTTACGAAAGGGTGATATTTCTTAAACTATGACAAAAAATGAAAAGTAAATTGCTGGAAGGAAATGAGAGAAAGAAACTAAATTAAATTGCTGAAAAGAAATGACAGGAAGGAAAATAAAATTAAACTGCTGAAATAAAACTAATTTAAACCACTCTAAACTTTGGCCAATCAGCTAAACACACCCTACTTATCTTATGCTCTATATACCATGCTTCTATCCATGTAACTAAAATATCCAGGACTTAATTATAATTAAAGAAGTGTTGATTTGCAACTTGGAGAATAAAGGGGTAAAGGTGCTAATGGCGCAAAAAGGCTTTGGAGCAGAATGATTTGAAAAGTGCGATGAAGGAGATGCGATGGAGCAAAAGTTTCGATATGCGATATGTGATATCACAATCACAATATCGCAAAATTAAAGGGATAGCAGAAGTATTGTTCAGGAGCGAGAGCGAAATGTGAAGTGCGATGGGGAGAAAGCTGTGACGTACGAAATGCGATATCACAATCGGCAGAAAGAGAGGTAAGTATTAATGAAAATAAACTAAACGGTGTGAAGTGCGAAATGCGATGGGAAACGTGGTGGTGGGACCGATGGCGGAGCGTGATTGCAATATCACAATCGACAGATCGGAGCTGTAAGTCTTAAAAGGAAAGGGTAAATATTGCGAAGTGTGATTTGTGATGAGTGATGTGGCAGTGGGACCAACGACGGAGCGCGATCGCAATATTGCAATCGGCGAAAGCGAGCGGTAAGTGTTAAAAGAAAAGGGAAAACTATGTGAAGTGAAATTTGCGATTTCGAAATATCGTAATCAGCGAAAGCGAGTGGTAAGTGTTAAAAGAAAAGGGAAAAAAATGCAAAGTGTGATTTGCGATTTCGCAATATTGCAATCGGTGAAAGCGAGCGGTAAGTGTTAAAAGAAAAGGGACAACAATGCGAAATGCGATTTCGCAATATCGCAATCAGTAAAAGCGAGCGATAAGTGTTAAAAGAAAAAGAAAAAATCATGTGAAATGCGATTGCGATGTACTGTGGAGGGATATTCGAGGAGCAAAAGCGGAGGTTGATTTTCAGAGGTTTTCAAGTGTTTTGTGAATAAAAGGGTGTGGTAGTTGTGATAAGAGAAAAGGATGGAATAGAAGTGTAACAACACGGTTCAGAAGCATAACACATAGATGGGTAGGGACTGGAAAATGGAGCGGAACAAATTGATAATATCTCTGGGGCTTTGGATGCTCATTCCTGCAAACAACCTTGCTAATCCATGCATGAAAAATAGATGAAGTGCGTGATACAAGTAGTGAACATAAATCAATTTTAGGGTCTATGGGAAGGTTTACCCTCCTCGAGCTCTATTGACAGAGATGAGAAGGGAGTATAGATCCACAACTTTTTGGTTTTTCTCCTCTATTATTTTACTCACAAGCAACTGAAAAAATACAGAAGCATACTGAAAGAAAAACTAAACAACAATGAAACTATTAAAAGTAGAACTAATTGAATGACAAAAAGAAAACAAGCTTAATGACAGAAAGTAAAGAATGGTAACAACAGAGAAGCCAAGGCACATGGATTGACCCCTAACTCATGAGCCTAGCTCTCTAAAACTTAAATTAGTAAAATGAAATAAGTATGCTCATTTCATAAAAGAATAACCTCATACATCTCTGAAAGTTTGATTTCTGAGTAACTAATAAAAATCTCAATAGCTTGCAACAAAGTTCCAACTATAATCGACTGGAATTGACTAAATCTTCCTAGCTCTAGCTTTGCTCTATTTATTCTACAGGGGAACTACCAAAAACTCCCTAGAAAGAGGTGATTGAGTCCACTTGACTCCAATTAAACAAAGATTGGGTTCACTCCTCTTTGAGTTTCTTGGCTGCCTCTGGAATCGAATTGCTGGAGAGAATCCTCAGGGATCCTTTGGTTGCCTTTGGAATTCAAATTGCTGGAGAGAATCTTTGGGATTCTTCGGATGCCTTTGAGAGTTAAGGAGGGTGGACAATCCTCCTATAATTTCTCTTTGCTGTCTCCTCCAAGTCTTTATATTAAAATCCTTACAAAAATGCTAATAATTCATGATTTTCTGCGCTCAACCTCATATTAGGCACTCAGAGTATGTTAGCCTTAATCACCACCTATACTAGCATCATAAAACCAAATAATAACAAAAATGCAAGAAAAAGAGATCTAAGAAGGAAAAAATGTGACTATTAACCCCTCCAAATATGTGTAATGATGGAGCTCATCACCTGGCACCCGAGTAATTTCTCTATCTGGTTCTAATGATGTCTCTATCTTTGTTTCCATAAATTTACCAAGGGGTTTACTCTAGTTTATAAGATGTAGATTTGGGAAGAATTTTATTCTATTAAGGTTTTCTGGGTTTTAGTCATTTATATGGTTTAACATAGTCTTCATAACTAGCGTGTCCAACTTGTATACCTATTACAATTTACCCTCCACATCAATATTTCTCTTTTCATCTCGATACTCGTCGACCTCAGAGTGTATTAGCACTTGAGACTGTGCCCCCCCTGGTTTTGTCGCCCTCTACTACCTTTGAAATTGTGGTCAAATGAGATTTTGTGTGGTTTAGGTTTTTTCCCCCTTGGTGTATTTCTTGTGACGCTGATGATATAGCCCTTGGTCAAAATACATCAGATTTGTTTCTTGTAAATTTGGTTTTGTGTTTGTTGAAAAATCATCAAGGCAATATTGCAGTGAAGTCACTTTATTCCTTTGGTATACATCTCCAATCAACTATGCCACCACGATAGAGAATGACAAGTCATTAGCGAGGCTCTAGTAGTAGTCAATGTTCTCATTCCATATGTTTGTTCAGTTGGAATTCCATGGAAATTGTGTTTGACACTATCCCTTCGAAAGTTAGAAGGGAGATTCAACAACTTGAGTCTTGAGAATATGGGGACAAATCTTATTTCTTAGACTCTAAAATCGGTAACCCAGAATTTCATTAGATTTCAAACCCTAGTAAATTTCGTAAAAGGAATTGCATTTTCTACATTATGTTGCAGGTTACCAACATTTGTTACTTTGTCTCGTTTGGTCACTAGGGACAAACAAGTGTAACAATACAAGATTTTTGCAGGACATGAAGACTTTAAATCCCTCCTTAGAAGCATATGGTACTGTTTAGACAATATTTTAATACGTCTACAATGGGTGGAGAAATGTTGTGTCAGATTCATATTTCGGCTTATAAAATGCTTCTGACCACCCAACAATGATCAACACTCCACAGGTCAACATTGCACCAATTGTTCCCACGGTCAACTTTGAACCATCTGCTTCGACTACTCCTTCAGAAAATGGGGATCTAATGTCCTCAGTAGTTATCTATAACTAAGGTACCAACTCTCCAGTCGCTCTCCAGTATCTCTGGATTTTGGTTACTTTCAGTTGTCTTGTGAAATTTGGGATAAAGGGCTTACCAACATCCTAATGGTGAAGGCCGAAGACTTAATACTTCCCTTCATGGTTTTTTCCTTGGTTTTTGTATACTCTCTTTGTGGGTTTATGTTCGTATCCTTCTGTACTTCATGACTTGTTCCCGTGCTAAGTATAATGTCCTTGGAATTGTAGAGACAACATATATTTTGATTATGTACAAATAAGATAAAATTCAAGTTATGTATAAA
Organism: Pinus albicaulis; assembly: GCA_034641835.2. Lineage (NCBI taxonomy): Eukaryota > Viridiplantae > Streptophyta > Pinopsida > Pinales > Pinaceae > Pinus > Pinus albicaulis. The sequence goes on along the minus strand of CM076582.1, from coordinate 511,751,371 downwards.
ATCTTTCAGTGAAAATCACATTCAAGCAAATTGTGTCGACGTGTTTCGAACCAGCGAGTGTAGTTCATCATCACGACACTTTATTATTATTATTTATCTATTTATTTATTTATTCATTATTTATTTATTTAGTTATTCATTATTTATTTATTCATCATTATTATTATTACTATTATTATTTATTTATTTATATTTAATTAATTAATTTAATTTTTAGTTTTATATTTATATTTATATTTCTTAATATATAAATATTAAATTATATTCAAATAATATATATATATATATATATATATATAAATTAAATAATAATAATAATAATAATAATAATGTCTCTTATTTTTTTTTAGTCAAACTAGTCGTTATTTTATAACGACTAGTTGGAGCTTTCTTATCTATTTAAGCGGAGTCCTAGATCAGATTTCTCATCTTGTCTTGATGATGAACCACACTGGCTGGTTCGAAACAAGTCTCTTTCTTTTTTATCTTGTCCTGATGATGAACCACATTCGCTGGTTCGAAACACATTGACACAATTTGTTTGAAAGTGATTTTCACCAAATTTTTTTATACATAATTTATGGATCACATAAACCAAATTCCTAAAATTCAAATTCTTAGAGTAGAAAAATACTCCAATAAAATACATGAGTCAGTTCCAAAATCTTGTAAACACTAATATGTTTGTAATTATCTCTATGTACTGTGTGTAAACACCTTTTGGATTAATGAAATATTTTTGCACCGATTTAAAGAAAAAGATGAAGATAACATCTTATTAGTCCTTGCTGCTTCGGCATGGCAGGGACTATAATAATCGCTTTTGAGTGTTTTATTAGTGCTTACAAGAGAATGAAATCGACCCATTTAACTTAATATAAAGTTTTAAAAACAGTTTTCAGTTTCTCCCATTGATTTAGTCCCTGCCACCTCTAAGAACCAATCCACAATTTTTCATACATTAAAATGATATACAACGCTAGTCAGTTGGCCTATGGGAGATGGATGCCATATCCTTTGCTGTTTGCTAGAGGTGTGGTGCATTTGTTGAACTTTTCCAATTTTTACTTTATGCTTGTCTATACAAAATGTACCTATGTCTACTGATTAGATAGGTTTATCTCGGTGACATATGCACAAATCATTGTTAAAAATAATGTTGTGATATATATATATATATATATATTATATATATATATATATGAGATATATACACAAACCGTTGTTAAAAATAATGTTGTACTCTTAAAAATTATATATATATATATATATATATATATATATATATATATATATATATATAATATCAGATTTAATTTAGATAGATGTATATTTCAAGTTTATATAATAATAATAATAATAAATATTTTCATATATATTTATTAATTCATATTAAATTAGAATTATAGTAATTGATTTGTATATTAATTATTAATAATTAGTGTTGAAAAATACAAATTATAATATTTAATATTGAGATTTTTTTATTAATTTATTTTCATTGTAAATAAATATTTAAACCATTTTCAATGCAAATTATAATGTTTAACATTGAATCTTTTTTAGTATATGTAATTTGATTGCAAAAAATATTTAAACAATTTTGATATGAATTATGTTGCATGCAACACTCTTGGAAATATTGAGTGGGGTGTGAATCAACATTTTATTAGTTTTGAAATTTTTTCACTTAGTTAATTTTGAAACTGAATTCACATCACCTAATCAATCATCCACAATGTATGAACACAAATGTTAAAGTGCAAATCAAAATTTGAAGAAAAAATATTTGAAAAAAATGAACATAAATGTTAAAGTGCAAAACAAATTTTGAAGAAGAAATATTTAGAAACAATCTTTAATTTATTACAATCTCTTGTGAGGATACCAATCTCTGTAAGCACCAATTTACAATAATTGTAAGCTCCAACCTGAACTCAACCTTCAATAGACCAAAGCTTGGACTTCAAATCATGCTTGAACATAATGTTCAAGACACTAGGATTTGACCTTCAAACTAGGCCCAAATTCAACCTTCAAATAACATAACTCAACCCTGAAACTTGACCTTAAAACAACAATACTCAGTTACCTTGAAACTTTACCTTCAAGAAAGAGTACTCAACCCTAAAAATCGACCTTCACAGGGCCAAAACTTGGCCCTAAAATTAGAACCGCAACTTAGCCTTAAGGCATAATTGAAACTTCGCCTCTATAGGGACATAATTCGACCCTTAAGACAGGTCTAAAACTTGAACTTCTCCTCACCAGAACTTGGTGCACTTGGTGTCTAAAGACCCCTATACTCAACCCTCAAACGCAAACCTCAAACAAACTAGAAACCCTTCCTAAGGACAATGCCAAAAACCCTTCAATAGATGTGCCAAAACCCTTCCACGGAAAGTTGCTTCAACTCAGCTTCACTTCACTTCTTCTTGGTTCATGAGGTATGAACTTTGGAACTACTCCTTTGCTCTCCTAAACACAAAATGAAATTCTTGATTCAAATGGTTAAAAATTCTCCTTCTCATACCTATTTATAGTGCATTTGGAATCTGGGTTTGGCTCGATTTGTCCATTGGTTGGGCCGATTGGTGCAACTAGAAAAATGTATGGTAAATATTCAAAAAATCATTTCTTATCAAATGCGAGGAGTTAGAATGCATGCCATATATCGTTGGAAAAGTATTGGAATAATCTTTCCAACCATACATGCTATGCTCCCATTTAAGCTAGTTAATTGGAGCAAAAATACCTTCAAAGATAGAGTATCCAAATGGGGCTTGCTTGTATTTTGGTTGGTTCATCTTGACAAAATATTTCATCTCCTCATTTCTTTGGAGTTAGAGGGAGTGCCATATATTATTGGAAAATTCTTCAAATATACTATTTAACTATATAATTTCTTTTTTTTAAACAACATTTAACAATAATAACTAGTTTCAACAAACACTTATTTATTATTTACAAATTTTAATATATTTTTAAAACCCCCAACTCAATCTTAACAACCTTATTATAATTGGAAATATAAAAATAAAATAAAATTTTAGAAGCATTAACATTTTTATATTATTAATTTTATTTCAAAAATTATATTTAATATAAAATTATTATACATTAACTAAGTAGTGAAACTAAGTGATTTTTTTAAATATTTAATTTAAAATTATTATATATATTTTTGACATCATAAGCTTTCAGAAACTTGAATTAACTATATAATAAAAGATACATTAGTTAGTTCTACCTTGGTCGAACACGACAACTAATAAATCGTAAGCTATCTGATATTAAATACAGTGAGACAATGTATGCCTACCTTTAAATTTAATTTCGCTTAAATTTAACAATGAGCATATACTACCCCACCACATTTAATATCATATAATTTACTCTATATAGCCATAGCCATAGCTTTCCGTCGAACACTAAGGATGTCAGACGAGTGATGGAATGAAATTATCTTATCGCAAAGACAAAATTGAATACATCATTCATAGATCTCATAGTTTGCAAGGTTAATTGTAGGGTGCTTGACTTGGCTCTCGTTATAGTGTGATTGGTTGATGATGGAGTGCACTTAAGTCGCTCAACGCAGATGTCAACTCTAATGTAGATGTTTGCCGCATCACAAACAAAGTTGGGTAATTTGTGAGCTACTTTGTTGCCAGATTGGGAAGATATCAAAATATTTGCAAGAGACTTTTTATGCGTGCTATGTAGGGTGCGAGACACCAACTAGATCAGCTATTTTATATGTAATATTAAATAAAAATTATATAAATAATAATAGTTAATATGAACATTTTATCTCTAAACTTTTTAATTATTATTTACAATTCTCACTCATTCAAATTAATCTATCAAACTATTTTCACAAATTCAAATTAATCCATTAAACTATTACAGTGATATAATATTTATATTTTACTAGAATTCTAGTTATATAATATTTAAACTTTCCTAGAATTCTATTTTTATAAAATTATATTTCCCAAGATTGTAATTCAATTACTTTATGTTTTATGATTTATAACTTTCATGATATTCAAATTTGTTTATCCACACTATAGCGTATATTAGTATAATATAGCTTTTTACTATAACTTGTTTTTTTATTAATTTTAGTTCTCTATTACTTGTCTAAAAATATTATATAATTCAGGTGGATATTGGTGACCACTCACTTATTCTATTTGGACTTTCAATCGGTTTCATCAATTTTATTTTTTATAGCACAATTTATTATTTTCAGCAATTTTTCAGGTCCTGAACTTTTGGAGCTGTTTTGACCCCCAAATGACTTATTTTTCAGGTCCGCAACAAGCCCATAATCATAGGTAGGGGTCTGCCACAAATATTGTAGTACTCAAAGAGATCTTTCTAACGAGGTATCGTGCGCACCAAATGAAGATCATATAACCAAGTTACGACCGCGGGAAGTTGGCTACCTAACTAACCCCAACGGGGCCCACAAACTCTTGGTGTTCCATCTACTAGGGTTAGGTTTTTGGTTGTTTAGGGTTTCCCTTTGGTTGGTAAAACTACATCCAAGAGAAGTCCTGTTTGAAAAAATCGATTTGCTCCTTGAAGGATATACTCATTCACAGTTAATAGACTATGAGGAGTTGCCCTTCTATTTCCATCAGTGCCACAAACATGGCCACCTTGCTTGTGATTTTCTGTTGGGTTTTAGAAAAATGAGAAGGAAATGAAACAATGTAAGAGATGGAGGGGTTTCAATCAATGATGTTGAAGGGGTCACTTAGGTACAGGCCGAGGATGAATAGAGGGGCCTATCTCCTATCCCTATGGAGGCGAAAGTCGAGCCTCCCCAAGAGGAAGTTTCCCAAGAGGAACCTAGAAATGATCATCATATGGAAATACAAGAAGCTCAAGAAATTCCCAGTCCTCACGCTCAGCCAACGAGTAATATTTTACACTCGATTCCTCCTATTTCATCTATTATGTTCTCGTTGCTTTTTCCTAGTTCAAGGACTGGTCCTTCTAGGCCCAATATTTTGGAACATTCTCTGCACTGTAGCCTACCAAATGATTTGGACAATATTATAGCCTATGTACATGTTATAAGTCAATTTGTTTAGAATCCCTCTACCTCCCCAACCTCGTATTATTTTTCCCCATACTATAATCTTTTTCCTTAGGAAAAAAAGGGGGTTTCCAGGGATCTTGTTGGGGGACTTGGGGAGGTTCCAGTTCCATCAGGAACGGGAAAAACCAGAGGCCAAAAATATAATATCTCTAAATCCCAAATGAAAGAGAAAATAAACATAGTGGATGGGAATCAACATTCTATGGAAGGGGCACTTCGAGCGGCGCAAGCCCTAATGGAGTTTTCCAAATGATTGTTTTTTCCTTTAACCACAGAGGCTTAGCTAACTTCCACAAAAATCTAGCTCTTAAAAATATTATTAAGGATACTGGTTTGAATGTCGTAATGCTATAGGAAACCTTAAGAAGTGGATAAATTGTTGCTGAAATTCTAAATAAAATAATCTTAGGATGGTTTTTCATGACCTCAAACATGAAGGGAGGATCAGGGTGCCTAGCCACGAGAGTCAAAGCCAACAACTTTAGGGTTTTGAATTCTTGAGGATTTGAACTTGTCTTAGGTGTAGAATTATTCTCCTTAGATTTAAGCATGTAACTCTCCCTTATCAATGTATACGACCCGTGCCAGAACAATATCTCTTTATGGAACTCCCTTTTGTCAAAATATTTCATGAATGAACATAATGTTGTGGTGGGAGGGGGTTTAAATTTCTCCTTAGGAATGTCTGAAACTTCGGGCCCTCAAGCTCAAGTAGATCCTTTGGTAGAATTATTCATAAGAAAACTGATGGATATAAATATAATTAAATATAAACCAACTTGGAGAAACAAATATATCGATTTAGACAAGGTGGCCAAGAGATTGGACAAATTCATGCTGGATAACAATTTAACCAACATAATTTCGCTACTCAGATAATGGGTGGTGTCGGGAGGATATTCTGATAATTTTCCAATATTTCTTGAATTAAAAGGGAGCAGTGGGAAATTGGGAAGTCCATTTAAATTTAACCCTTCATGGATTTAGGAGGAGATTTATAATGAATTGGTAAAGGAGTCCTGGGTATAGTACAACCTAGAATTGAGGTACTCAATAGAACAACAATTTATGGAGAATGTTAAAAAACCTAAATTGGCTACAATCTAATGGGAAAAGCAGAAAAGGATAAGGGTGTAACAATCCCGGGTTAAAAATCCATGTAATAAAGTTAATAAAGGAAAAATAAGACCATGGTCATGGGACACGTATTCCAAGCTAAATGCTGGGAAAAAAATCCTAGTGTGGGTGTTCATTTGGTTTATTATGGCTAAAGGAAATTGGAAAAGGCAATGACAAAGGATTTGGAAAGGAAAGAGACATTAATTGGAATTTTATTTATGAAAATAATGGAAGTTAGTAGAAAAGGAAGGTGAAAGGTCACATGTTGCATGTGAGGAGGAAAATGAAGGAAAATAAGGGAAAATTGAAGAAATTAGAGGTCTCATTGATAAAAAGGCTTATGAGGATCAATTCACAGCTATTTGTCAGTTTAGTTTTGGATCTCTCTCTATTCTCTCTCTCTTGCACATACTCTTGCAAACTTAGATTATTCTTGGAACACTCTTGCATTGGAGAAAGAAAAGAAAAGGAAGGGAAAATTATGCAAAGGGAATCAAAGATCAAGCAAGAAAGAGTTGGATCAAGATGATACAACATGATTACTTGCAGGTATCGAGTTGCATGTATGATTTCTTTGCTAGTATTGGCATGCATGATACATGCATATGTGTGTTTGGTTCTCTTGCTATCATTGACATGGGTTTTTCCAGGTGTGACAATGGTTTTCAACCTTGCCTTGACATTTCGAGATCGACATAGTGTGATGGGGTTTCTCTTATTTTGTTAAGATTGATTGTCGGATGGTTTCAAAATTTATTGGGGTGTTCTCAGGAGGAAACACAAGTCCTAGGAATCCCTTGTTGGTAATGGTGGGATACACGGTAAAGCCTAATTTTGTATACCTCGTTTGCCCTAGGAATCCTCGACCAGTGAATGACAAGATACACAGTAAATCCTAGAGGTGTATACCCTTGTTGGGCCTAGGAATGCTCAACCAGTGAATGGTAGGATACACAATAAATCCTAGAGGGTGGAGATAGACAAATTAATCATGGTTTAGGTGGAGAAATCTAGAGGCATCCATGCTTGTTTAGGGCCTAGTGATCCCTTGACTGGTATATGGCGGGATTGCGATAAAGCCTTTAGTGTATGTTTATTGTTTGGGCCTAGGAATCCCTTGGCGGGATACACTATAAAGTATGGGGAAGCCTTGATTGGTTTTGTTGTGTCCCACATTCATGCTTGAAATATGGCATAGAGGTGATTGGATGCAAGAAATATTTCGTTCAACCCAATGTATGGTCGGGTGGTATGTGGAAGTCCCTGACCTAGTTGCATTATGTTCCTCTTGTGTATTATGTGTAAATGCATGATTTATTATGTGGTTATAATGAATTTTCTATCATTGTTGATCTATTATTTATATGTTGGTTATAAGCATGGTTTATGACAGACTTGAGTTGTGAATCTCTTCATGTTTTTTTTAGTAAATGAAATGTTAATGAATGCATGCCCTAATAAATGATATTGCATCTTTTATGAGAGAGAATCATACCTTCTTGATGATTCTAAGATAATTATTAAGGCCCTATGATTGGTTTTGTCTATATGACCTACAAATTACATGTTCATGATGTGTTTGACGAAATGTATCTCATGGCTAGGCCTTTTCAAGTCAGACCCTTATTCAAGTTTTGAATTAAATTCCTTTTCATATATTTATTTATCATTTCTAAGAGTTTCATTGAGTTATGGGCAAATTCCTGAGTCGAAGTCCTGAAAAATTGGCTTAGAATTCGGGGTTGCTATCACAAAACTACCTGGAAAAGTTTGCAGTCACATGGATGCAGGATTGTGCATGTAACTGAAGGGTTTCAGCTGCGTGGAGGGCTTGTCATGAGTGTGACTAGGGCTCTAGTTCAAGTATAAAGTAGGTTAAATCAGGGGTTTGGCACATGGAGTGGTTGGTTAGCCCCTGGGGTTTCTGTAGCTTCTAAGGAAGATTAGTTTGTGTGTTATTTTTTGATTCCACTTCCTTAACTATACTTGGGGAGTTGAATCATATCATAGTAACTCCTTGTCATATGCTTACCCTGGTGGATCGGTTAGCTTGGGTAAATGTGGGAGGAGTGTGTTATAGAGTGGTATCAGAGCATGGTTCACCCCTTGGACTAGATGGAAAGAATGTGACTATCATGCATGCATGCTTGTTGTACATGTTCTTGTTATGTATACATGGTGTGTTGGGTATCTGTTATATTCTTTCCATGACTATTCACGCGCGGGGGGGGGGGGGGGGGGTGATAGCTCCCCATGGACGTTGCGCCGGGCGTAGCCGTCGCCCCCCCCTGTTTAGGGTCCGGGGCAGCGCCCCAGGAATATTTTTTTTGGTCCTTATTTTTTGGTGGGTGGACCCGATCATGGTTTTGTGCATGGGTTTACACATGGTTTTGGGGCGTGATGGTTTTCGACCCCTGGTATTTTGTAGATCCAGTCAAGGGAACTACGGTTATGTTCTAATCCAGGGTTAATGGATTGGGGTTTATGTATGCTTCGGCATGTATATATATATGTGTTGTAACACTAAAAGGAATATAATGAAAAATCAAGCTGGTCGTCCCGATTTGGGATCCAGGGGAAAACCTCTGTGTATATCTGTTTTATGTCTTATGCTCTTGCTATTTTTTATTTTCTATTTTTAAGATTCGTTTGTAGATAATTTCTGTACAGGGTTAAAACCTACATTTGGTATTAGAGCTGTTTCGGCTTCAAGGGGACGCCTTTGCTGCTGAGGGGTTTTTTGCTCGGGCTTGAGGTAGACCTTGTTCAGTGGGAGATCTGCGGGATTGGTTCTTGTGGTGAAAGAAGATGGCGAGCGACGGGAAGATAGAGATTGAGAAATTTAATGGTCAGAGTTTTGAGTTGTGGAAGCTCAAGATGGAGGATCTGCTGGTGGATAAGGATCAGTGGATCATAGTAGATCCGAGTACTAAACCAACGACAATGTCAGATGAAGGCTGGAAGAAGCTAGATTGGAAGGCAAAGAGCACAATACGGTTGTGTGTCTCAGATTCAGTATTTTTGAATGTATCTAGGGAAGCTACGACGAAGACCTTGTGGGACAAGATAGGGACTTTGTACCAATATAAGTCTCTGGTGAATAAATTGTTCCTGTAGAAAACGTTGTATAACCTGAGGATGAAGGATGGAGACTCGGTGACAAAGCATATGAACACCTTCAATACTGTGGTAAGCCAGCTAGCATCTTTTGATATTAAAATCTCAGATGAAGATAAGTGCATCAGTTTGTTGTGTTCTCTACCAGATTCGTGGGAAAGTCTGGTTATTGCAATAGGTAGAAATACAACTACCTTAAATTTTGATGACATTGTCTCAACCTTGCTGTCGGAGGAAATGAGACGGAGAAATATGGAGGGTCAGAATGGAGATGCCTTATCTATACGAGGAAGGTCCCATAACAGAAACAAGAATAAGGTTTCAAGTGGGAGATCTAAATCTAGAGGGAAATCTAAATCTCCTAGAAAGTTTGTAAAGGTGTGCTAGAAATGCGGAAAGGAAGGGCACTACAAAAATAACTGTAGATCTAAAGCTCTTGAGAAAGGAAAGCGATCTAATGATGCTCCTTCAACAGAGGAAAAAAACACCTTGGATGAAGGTGGGGATGTGTATTTGGCTTCTTCTTCAAATACACATGTAGATCATGAGTCATCTTTGATTGACTCGGGTGCATCCTTTCACTTCACTCCCCATAGGGAGTGGTTCTGCGAGTATGAGAAATATGATGGCAGTGATGTCTTCTTAAGGGATGATAGGAAGGCCATAATCCTCAGACGTGGAAAATTCAAGCTAAAGCTACAAGGTGGAAGGATTAGAACACTTCTTGGTGTTCTACACATTCCTGCTTTGGCTAGAAATCTGATTTCTGTATGCAAGATGGATGATGTAGGTGTAAAAACAGTGTTCGAGAAAGATACCTGTAAGATGGTTCGGGGAGCACTGGTATTAATGCGGGGAGTTCAGATTGGAACTCTGTACAAGCTTCGAGGTAGCACTGTTATTGATGGGTGTAACAGTTCTGTGGTTCCCAAAAGTGGAGCGGAAAGCCTAGCTGTCTCTAGAGAAAAGACCATGATATGGCATCAAAGGCTTGGAAATATTGGAGCAAAGGGCCTTCGGATACTGAATGGAAATGGTATGGTAGAAGGTATGTCTAATAGCTCTATGGATTTCAATTACATTGTGTATATGGGAAGCAGAATCGGGTGAGTTTTCCTTCTAGTGCTAAGAGGGCGAACAAGATATTAGAGCTTGTGCACAGTGATGTGTTTGGACCTATGTTGATTCCATCATTGGGTAAGTCTGTGTACTATGTTTCATTTATAGATGACTTCTCAAGGAATACATGGATATATTTCTTGAGGAAGAAATCTGAATTTTTTGACAGATTTAAAGAATTTAAGGTTTTGGTGGAAAACCAGACAGAGAAGAAGATAAAGGCGCTGAGGACAGATAATGGTGGGGATTTCCGCAAGAAGGAATTTGAAGAGTTCTGTAAGAAGTGTGGTATAACACGACATAAGACTACTCCATACACACCTCAACAAAATAGAGTTGCAGAAAGAATGAACAGAATGTTGATGGAAAAGGCAAGAAGCATGCTCAGTGGTACTAAGTTAGGACAAGAATTCTGGGCAGAGGCAGTGGAGACTGCATGTTACTTAGTTAACAGATCTCCTTCATCAGCGTTGGAGGATAAGACTCCACATGAGGTATGGACTGGTAAGAAACCCTCTCTTTCACATCTTGAGGTATTTGGATGTGAGTTATGTACATGTTCCAAAGGAGAAAGGACCAAGTTGGATAATAAATGCGAAAGGTGCATCTTTATTGGGTATAAGGATGGTTTAAAGGGTTACAAGCTTTGGAACCCGAAAACAAGGAAGGTTGTGTATAGCCGAGATGTGGTGTTTAGAGAGGTGAAAGATGTTGTTAAACATGAAGTCCTACCAAAGGAACCTGAGAATATATATTTTGAACTAAAGGAGGATGAATCAAACTCTACAACAAAAGAAGACTTAGAAGAGGAAGAGCCACAAAATCCAGCTGTGAGAATATCAGCTCGAGAAAGAAGACAACCAGAAAGGTATAGTCCATTTGCTTTCTGTTCAAATTTTTCTTTAACTATAACTGATGATGATCCCAGAACCATCAGGGAGGCAGTATATTCAGAAGATGGAAAACTCTAGAAGGAGGCCATGGTTGATGAAATGGCCTGCTTGCATAAAAATGAGGCATGGGATCTAGTGGAGTTGCCGGCTGGAAGGAAGCCCATTGGGAGAAAATGGGTGTTTAAGAAGAAGATGGATGTAGAAGGCAAGGTGGAGAAATAAAAATCTCGATTAGTAGCAAAAGGTTATTCCTAGGTTCAGGAATTGATTTTGTTGATATTTTTTCTCTTTTTGCCAAGGTTACTTCTATTAGACTACTTTTATCTGTTGCTGTTGCATTTGATTTTGAGGTAGAAAAGATGGATGTGAAGACAACATTTCTTCACGGGGTTCTGGAAGAGGAGATCTACATGAAGCAACCTGAAGGCTTTATGGTGGAGGGTAAGAAAGAACTGGTATGCAGGTTAAAGAAGTCTATGTATGGGTTAAAACAATCACTAAGGATGTGGTATCATAAATTTGATACCTATATACGGGGACTTGGCTTCACCAAAAGCAAGGAGGATCACTGTGTTTATTTTAAATTAATTGGTGACTGTGTTATTTATTTGGTCTCGTATGTGGATTATATGCTATTGATTGGAAATGACAAAGAAATTATCCAAGATTTGAAGACCCAAATGTTCTCCAAATTCGACATGAAGGATATTGGTTCTGCAAACTATATTTTGGGCATGGAAATTAAGAGAGATTAGGCAAAGAGGAAGCTCTCGTTAAACTAGAGGAAGTATGTTGAGACTATATTGCAGAGGTTCAATATGCAGGATAGTAAACTAGTGAATGTTCCGATTCTTGTAGGTGTAAAGTTGTCTGCTAAATAGTGTCCCAAGACACAAGAAGAAGAGGAGGATATGTCCCGTGTTCCATATGCAAGTGCAGTGTGTAGCCTGATGTATGCAATGTTCTGTACTAGACCAGACATTGCACATGCAGTGGGAGTATTGAGCAGGTTTATGTAAAACCCAGGGAAGGAGCATTGGACAACAGTGAAGCGGGTTTTCAGATATTTATGTGGCAGTAGTGATTATGGCTTGTGCTACCAGGGAAGACCAGGATTGGAAAGAGTGTTGGATATCCATGGTTTTGTTGATGCAAACTGGGCTGGAGATCTGGACCAAAGAAGATCTACAAGTTTGTATGTGTTTAGCCTATTTGGAGGTGCAGTCAGTTAGATGAGTAAAAGACAGTCTGTAGTGGCTCTTTCAACTACAGAGGCAGAATACATGGTAGCCACTCATGCAAGCAAGGAAGCAGTTTGGTTGCAGAGATTGTGTTCAAGTATGGGTTGGTGCAACAAGCTATAAGGATAGACTGTGATAGCCAAAGTGCAATTTTCTTGGCTAGGAACCCTGCTTATCATTCAAAGACAAAGCACATTGATGTTCAATATCACTTTGTGAGATATATGGTTGAGGCTAAAAGGGTGTTGCTGGTAAAGGTGGACACTTTGAAGAATGTTGCAGATGCAATGATGAAGTCTGTGAGCACTTAGAATTTCTCTTGGTGTAGAGAAACAATGGGTGTTGCAGAGCTAGGCTAATGACTAATCTCTCTTGTGGCCCCCTGCGGAAAGAAAACAACAAGTGGGATAATGTTGGGTATGTGTTATATTCTTTCCACAACTAGTCACGCACGGGGGGGTGATAGACCTCCCTGTACGTTGCGCCAAGCGAAGTAGGGGGGGCGACAGCCCCCCCTGTTCGGGGTCTGGGGCAGCGCCCCGAGAATTTTTTTTTGGTTGTTATTTTTCGATGGGCGGACCCACCCATAGTTTTGTGCATGGGTTTGCACATGGTTTTGGGGCATGATGGTTTTCGGCCCCTGGTATTTTGTAGATCTAGTCAAGGGAAATACGGTTATGTTCTAATCCAGGGTTAATGGATTGGGGTTTATTTATGCTTCGACATGTATATATACGTGTTGTAACACTAAAAGGAATATAATGAAAAATCAAGCTGGTCGTCTCGATTTGGGATCTAGGGGAAAATCTCTGTGTATATATGTTTTATGTTTTATGCTCTTGCTATTGTTTATTTTTTGTTTTTAAGATTCATTTGCAGATAATTTTTGTACAGGGTTAAAACCTACATGGTGATGGTCATTGTTGCATTGGTGTTCAGTCTTGTAGAATCTGATGATGTTGTTGTCAGGATGTGTTCATCGTGAATGCATGTTGGTTGAATAGGAATTGTTGTTCATGATTTTTGTCTATGTGGATATATGCTTGTCCTTTTATGGTTGTGACTGTGATGCATAAGGTCATGATATGCAGTTGGTGTTGTCATTCATGATGTTTATATATTGATTATTATTATGATTATACATGTATCATGCTAATTTGGTTGATATTGCAGATGAGATATCCTCCCCTGAACTTCGCTAAGGTATGTTGATTATTTTTATATTTTGGTTTATTCGACATGACATACTTTCAGGAATAAGTTCAAAGATGACTAGCAAGATGGTAGAATAGATTTCACGAGATTCTCCCTATAGATCCGATGAGAAACATGGTGATAGGTACTCTCCAGATATAACAAGCACTTTGAGAATTTTGAAGGCATAAATAAAAGTTACAAGGCTGAAAATGACAGGACCATTCAGACATAGGAGAAGAAAGCAGAGGTTAATGTCATCATCCTTCAAAGTCTATAGATCTATAGAGATAGGTACTGCTTAGGATCAATCATGGATAGGAGGACAAGACGAATGGAGCATATGGCACCTGAAGGGAACAAGACCTCAGGATGCAAGAGAGAAGGATAATGTTGTTCCTTACAATAAGTTCAATGTCATTGGACAAGGACATGGGTTACATCCTAGAGGGAAGTAGAATAACAGTGATGGTAAGGGACAATCATAGTGTTGGGTATGTGGAAAGGATCATCTCAAGAGGGATTTATTGTCATATCAGGGTGGTAGGACTCATATCTATAGTTCACAAGAGGCACAAATAGTTTGGGATGTTGGGAAGAACATTCCTCGTATCTATGCAACATTAGATAGCAGGTAGGTTGATCTGGGGGCAGCAGGAACCACGTGATTCCTTGTGTCAGTTGCATGAGCCACCTCCATGACTCAAACTGAAGTGCGCCAAGAGAGTAAATTGCTGTTTATAGTCAAAATATTATTAAGGGTAAATAATATTTGACTTCCATATTTTTAGGAGATCAGTCTAAAAATAGCCTGGGTCCTAAAAATTAGGGTCTCATCTATTTTTACCGACATGTCGCATACTCCAAGAATCTCCAAGTAGAATTCCCAAGTTATGCTCCGTATGTCTAAAAATAGACATAGTCTAAAAATAGACTTTGCGCCAGAATTTGCCTGCGGGCCCACTTAGTGAAGGCGACTTCATTTCACTAAGCTCCATCATCTTGCTGCATTCTCAACACACCAGACGCCCATTATCGAGATGGACCATAAGATTTGTGATCAAGTTATTTATATTTTGATTGACCCTGGATCTAATTATAGTTATGTTAATATTGAATTGGTGGATAAGTGTGGTTTGAAAAAATAAGTGCATGCATATTGCTAGTTAGTGTAATTGGATACAAGTACGAAGAAAAGAGTTCATCATTGGGTAAGACCTTGTGTGTTTTAGTTGAATGGTATGCCTATATCAACACATATGAATGTGCTTCCATTAAAATCATATAGTGTGCTTCGACTGGGTATGGATTGGTTGTACCTTTATAGGTCTAAGGTGTATTGCTATGATAAGACTATTAATTTCTTGGATGACAATGGGGAACATAGAATCTTACAGGGTAAAAAGAAGGCAACATCAGTTGGAATGGTCACAACAATGCAGAAAAAGCACAATCGCAGGACATGGTGTGTGTTATTTGCAGTGCATATCTCTAGTGGTAAATGTAAGGATGTTGAGGATGCGAAGGTCTTGAACAGGTATCCGGTTTTAAAGTAGTTTTAGGATGTATTCCCCACAAGTATTTCATAGTTTCTGCCTCATAGAGAAGTGGCATTTTATATTGAGTTGGTACCAGGGGAAATGCTAACATCAAAGGCACCTTATAGGATGAGCACACCAGAGCTAGTCGAATTTAAGTTGAAGTTGAAGGAAATTATTTACAAGGGATATATTACGCCAAGTGTATCGTTCCGGGGCACACCAGTATTTTTTGTGAAGAAGAAGGATGGCACTCTCAAGCTATGCATAAATTATAGGCAGTTCAACAAGGTAAAAATCAAGAACAAATATATGTTTCTGAGGATTGATGAATTGTTTGATAAATTGAAGGGATCAAAAGTGTTCTTGAATATTGATTTGATATCAAGATATCATTGGGTATGCATAAAATAAGAGGACATCTACAAGACTCGTTTCCGAACCTTACGATTTTATTGTAGTTCCATTTGGTTTGAATAATTCTCCAACTATTTTTATATACGTGATTGATGAATAGTGTGTTGCGTCCATATATGGAAAAGTTTGTAATTGCGTTTATTGGTGATATATTGATATATTATAAGAATGAGGAAGAGCATGCAAAAATTTAGCAACAATGTTGAGGTTGCTAAGAGAGCATCAATTGTATTCCCATCTTAGAAAATGTAGTTTATTTTAGACAAAGGTACATTACTTGGGGCATGTTTTCTCCAAGCAAGGTATAACAATGGATCCATAAAAGATAAAGGGTATCATGGAATGGGAAACTCCTAGGAATGTGGATGAGGTAAGGTCATTTATGGGGCTGGAAGTTTACTACAAGAGGTTCATCAAGAGATTCTCGCATATTTCCTATCCTATCACATAGTTGGAAAGGAAATATAAGAAATTTGAATGGACAGAGGAATGTGTAGCAAGTTTTGAGCAGTTGAAGCAATTGTTGAAAAATTCTTTAATTCTCAAGATTTCCGATCTAGATAAAGAGTTTGTGGTGTGAACAGATGATTACAAGAGAGGTCTTGGTGGAGTCCTTATGTATGAGGGACAAGTGGTATGTTATGAATCAAGGAAAATGATTGAGTAAGAGAAAAATTATGTGACACATGATCTTGAGTTGGAAGTGATCATCCATGATTTGAAGATGTGGAGACACTATCTTATTGGCATGTGGTTCATCCTGATGAGTGATCACAATGGATTGAGGTACTTATTTTATCAAACAAATCTGAATGCCATGAAAGCTAGATGGTTTCCGATGATCAGTGAGTTTGAATTTGAGATCACACATATCAAGGGTAAATAAAATAGGGTTTCATACACTCTTAGTAGAAGAGTGCAAGTGAATCATATAGCAACTTTGAGTTCTTATGGGATAGATTCACAGGATCATATCTTATAGGCAAGACAACAAGATGACCATTACAGGGATATTAGGCACATGTATAGTAGGGTACATGTGATCAAGATGCGAACTATCATATCATAGCTGATGGTTTGGTCATATTTAGGGACAAGATCTATGTGCAGGATGACAATGATATCAAGAATATTATCTTGAGATAGTTTCATGTCACTCTGTATTTAGGTCATCCAGGAAATAAAAAAACATTGACAACAGTGAATAAGTTTTACTACTGGTCGAATATGAAGAAGGAAGTGGCAGAGTTTATGGCTATATGTTTGGATTTTAAATAGGTAAAATAAGAGTACAAGCATACATGTAGTTTGTTACACCCTATTCCGATTCTGGAGTGGAAATAGGAGGTAATTTCTATATATTTCATTACAGTGTTTTTGAGGACATATAGACAACATGATTCTATCATGGTTGTGGTGGACAAGTTGAAAACAGTAGCACACTTCATTCCGGTGAAGTATACATATTCAATTAGAGATGTAACACATGTATTCATTAGAGGTGTAGTGAGGTTGCACGATGTACTGAACAATATTGTGTCAGAAAAAGATGCTAAGTTCCCTTCTAGGTTCTGGAAATATTTATTTGTAGGTTTGGGTACAAATTTGACATTCAAAACAACTCATCATCCATAGACATATGAACAAACAAAGAGTGTGAATAAGATTTTAGAGGACATGTCGAGAATGTATGTTATGCATCAACAACGGAAGTGGGAAGAATATGTACCTCTGGTTGAGTTTGCTTACAACAATGGGTATCAATATCCACTAAGGATCAGTCCATTTGAGGCACTCCATCAGAAGAATTGTAACACTCCCATCAGTTGGAGTGATCTAGTGAATAGGGTGTTAATAGGACATATATGTTGGAAGAGATGGACTAGGAAATGCAGGTTATCGAGAAGAATCTAAAGGCAACACAAGATAGAGAAAATAGTTATGCGGATCAAAACATGGAATTTAATGAGTTTCAAGTTAGGGATCATGTGTACTTGCACATCAAGCCAAAGAATATTTCCTTGAGGATTGGGTCACGTGCGAAGTTAGCGCCTTAGTATTTAGGGAATTTTGAGATCCTCTAGAGGATTGGACCAGTGGCCTACATACTTGCACTTCCTCCGACAGTGAAATTCCATGATGTTTTCCATGTTTTATTACTTAAAATATATGTAAAGGATGTTGATCATGTTATTGATTGGTATCCATTGTAGGTGGAACCAAAAGGAGAATTCCAACCGAAACCTTAGTGTATCCGATTGAGACAAATGCGTTTTGGTATATGTATATATGTATATGGATGTAAATACCGCCATGAGTTGTGTTATAAAGCTCCAATAAGTGGTATGGTCGTTATGTTGTCACGATTGTCATGTTGGTTATGTTTTCAATAGGTTTTTCATTGAAAATACTGCAACAAGTTAAGTTATAAAGCTCCATAAGAAGTATGTTTTGGATTGTTAGCAATATTGTTGGTGGTAGGTGTCATTGAACACTGAGAACGGTGTTCCCCTAAGGGGGAGGGGTTTGTAACAACCCCAGGTTAAAAATACAAGTAATAAAGTTGATAAATGAAAAATAAGACCAGGTCATGGGACATATTCCAAGCTGAATGTTGAGAAAAACATCCTAGTGTGGGTGTTCATTTGTTTTATTATGGCTAAAGGAAATTGGAAAAGGAAATGTCAAAGCCTTTGGAAAGGAAAGAGACATTAATTGGCATATTATTGATGAAAATAATGGAAATTAGGAAAATTAAGGTGAAAGGTCATAGGTTGCATGTGAGGAGGAAAATTAAGGAAAATAAGGGAAAATTGAAGAAATTAGAGGCCTTTCTGCCTCATTGATAAAAAGGCTTCCGAGGATCAATTCACAAATTTTTGTCAGTTCAATTTTGGAGCTCTCTCTCTCTCTCACATACTCTTACACACTTAGAGTATTCTTGGAGCACTCTTCCATTGGAGCAAGGAAAGAAAAAGAAAGAAAAAGAAGGAAAATGGAAGCAAAGATCAAGCAAGGTGGAGTTGGATCAAGCTGCTAAAACAATATTACTTACATGTATCGAGTTTCATGTATGATTTACTTGCTAGTATTGGCATGCATGGTACAATCATGTGTGTATTTGGTTATCTTGCTGTCATTGGCATGGATTTTCCAGGTGTGATAGTGGTTTTCATCCTGTTAGTATCTATGAGTCATCAATGATCAAATGTACTCTTTCAATGTAAGTTGATAGGGTCGTAGGTCAAATTGTTATGGTTTCAAATGAATTTTCAAATAAAATTTGATCATTGGTTAGTGTCTAGGGTTTTATTACTGCTCCCACCATATTCAAGGTCAAAAAATGCCATCCTATTCATGTTATCACTCCTTGTGATAGGCCATCAATAAAGTGTCTTGGTCATCAATTTTGTCATCAAATCATGATTATGCGTACTACAAGGTTCAAAGGTCCAAATCATAAGTTTCATAAATGCATTTGATGTCATCATTAGGTCAAGTCATCAAAAAAGTCATAAAGAGTCATGTCATCACCGAGGTGATAATCATGGGAGCTAGTAATTAGAGAAAAAGTGTTCAAAATATTTCAAAGGTACATTTCAATCTTCATGGAGATGTAACCTTGCCTAAAAAAGTGATAAATCTGCAGTACACTATTGTAAGGTCCCACCTTACCTACCATAATTATCATAGAGAAATATTATATTAAATCAAAATGCGATATATATATATATATATATATATATATATATATATATATATATATATATATATATATATATTTTAATTTTTATTTATTTATTTATTATTATTATTATTTATTTATTTATTTATTTTTATTTTTATTATTATTTTTTTTTATATATATATAGAAGTTATTGGGGTCCTTTACACTACACCCTGAATTCTATCAACTTATCTTCAAAGCTACCAAGTTCAAGGTTTATCAAGATCCAAAAAAAACTACAACCATAATACTTGCTTCTCAAGACTAAAATCACCTTTAAAATATGAATTGTTTAGTGGGATGAATAAATGTCGACCTTTATGAACCACAATTTACAATAAGCTAATTGTTAATTCTGTTGTAATTAAATGTGTTCAAGAGTGACTAATAACATGCTTATGAATTATTTTCTTAAAAGGATAATTTAAATTATAAAGAGTTGGCATCCCATAATATTGTGCATGACTTCCACAGTCATTTTGGTTTTGGAGAAATGACTTCCGCAGTCATTTATAACTTGAGCATCCCTATTGGCAATGACCAAGTCCCCTGCCACATCATGCTTAGTACGATATTACACACATATAATCATACACATCATGTATCATCCATAAATCATAATTAACCATATGTTCCACATAACCATGACCATCCATGGATCCGTGTATCAATTCTGAATCACCATTCATGTCATACACTTATGTCCAAAATAGGATACCAAAAGAGAAAGCATCGCTAATATGCTCTTAACCAAAATCAATTCTTGTGCACGCAACCATAGATATTATCATAAGCACACAACAACCAAGTGACCCAAACCAAGTCATAGCATATAAGCATGTACATAAGTCTTTCATACATAATATTATATCATTATATCAAAATCACCATCTCTAAGTGCCATCAAAGCTATCTCACCAAGAAGGGACACTACATACTCCCCCTCTTGGGCTAAACTTGGCCCGAAGTTTTTCCTACAGTCATAAGATACTTAGCTCTTTTAGATTCTCCTATCAATAAGTTGTTAACCTTATTTATATGTATTTGATATATTTTTTTCTTCATGCCAATCCATAGTTTAATGTTTTTTAAATTAGAAGCAACTCCATGAAAACTAAACATACCATTCTTAATCAAGTAGAAAATATATCCATGCCATATTAGACATGTTTTGATATAAAATACCAAAGATTTCTATATCAAACCCAGCCATACAATTTATAGTACCATATAAAAATACTATTGTATGTAATTGATATGATATCTACTTAATTTATCTATAATATTTTGATATTCTACATGTTTTTCTTTCTCATAGTCTATATTAATCCTACATGTGTCATCGTCAAGGTTCTGTAGTATGTTGAGCTTGCCAAGCTATAAATAGAACACACATTGGTTTATACACAACAATGATGGTCCATCCTATATCACAATCAAATTGGCATACAATAAGCATAAAATAATCAACATACAATTGTCAGTGAAATTACGCAACAAAACATGATGTTATATATAAAATCCACTCTTACACAACAAAACATGACGCTATATATAAAACACACTCTTACATCCCACTTGATTTATGTCTTCTCAATCCAATTTTCCTCTTTTCATTCGATAAGACATCCTTGCAATCAAAATATTTAGGATATATCTTTAGTTTTTACTAAACGTTTACTCTTTAGGCAAAAATACAATTTGAGGTTCAAGGCACCATTTTTTTTGTTTTTTTGTTTTTAACTAACAACCTAAGGTTAAATACAGTCCTCATTGACCCACTTATGTATTATAGATCATTCCTTTAGTTGCATAATATTCATTATTATTCACTTCTCTAACTTGAGAATCAATTATGAATGACTCTGTTAGAAGATCTTCATTCTGAAAGTAGATTAATGATATATTTTTGAAAGTGGCTTGTAATCAATAACAACTCTCACAATTATGAAAATATGGTAACCTTGATAACTTTATGTCAATTTGTTTTCCAACTATGAAATCAGTCATGATTTATATTCAGTAATTAATCAAATCATTTGATTTCATATCTTATTCCTTACTATTAATAAATACACAACAACAAGCTTTGAAAATCGTACATTTCTCAAAATGTGATGAATCTTGTTAAATTTACATAAGATTTAGACTATCATAAGTGAATTTCTAGCCTAAATTTAGACCCTTTTTTTTAAAGGATAATTACCACCCTCTCAAATTATTACAACATTTTGTATTGCTAATAAATACTCAAACAACTATACATCCCAACAAAAAATTCCTAAATCCAACAATCTCTTCCATTCCACATACAATACACTCATCTTAGGCTTCTAAATCATGCAAGAATTACAATTCATCAAAATGTGATCTCACTCTCCTTCACTTTCTCCCTCAAAAAAATATCACAAGCACATATTCTTGTAAAACAAGAACTCAACTAAGCTTTTCATTAATCACATTCCTTTTTCTTTTTCTTTTTATTTTTTTAAATTTCAAATAAAACAAGTTCTCACCACATAAAATATTTACCTTCTAAACATGTTCTTCTCTTCACAGTTTATAAACAATTTGAATTTTGACGCGATCGCCAAACTAGCAATAGCTTAGAGCAATACATGAGTTCAATCCTCATAATTTCTCTAATTAATTTGGTTAAATAGCATGCAACCAATATTCAAATGATAAAATCATTAAAGAGACTATTATGGCGTTCCTAGACCTAATTTGTCTTAAGCCAATAGAAAAGTTATTTCATCAACTTATCACAATAATCTTTTTCTACATTTCAAGAATTTGAAAGTCATTTTAATTCTACCTAAATTCAATACATACAAAAGGATTACAATACTAGAGGATAGATATCTAGTTCACACTTCCATATATCAAAATCAATTATTCCAAACATGCTAAACCACCTAATGGTGTTTAGTATACCAATCTTAGTATCTTCATTAACGGATTTAAAGCTCAAGAAAATTTGTGTTACAAATCTCTATCCATTTAACTTTAATTACACATAATCATTCCTTAATCATGAATATCAGATTCCATCAAAATATTCTAACTAGACGAATTACTTAGCTCATAGATATATTTTACTTTGGATTCCACACCCATACCTTACCTCATTACTTATCTCATAGATATATACTAGTATGGATTCCACACCCATACATTTTCTCATAGATATATGCTAGTATGGATTCCACATACATTACATCATAGATATATGTTAGTATGGATTCACACCTACATACATTTTCTCAAAGATGTATGCTAGTATGGATTCCACACCCATACATTAGCTTAAGGAAAACATAACATTCAGGAGTGTTCCCTTAAAATGGCTACAGCCTTCATATGAAAAAAAATCATTTAAGCCTCTTGTTTGAAAGTAGAGGAAGTTCATACCTCATTACTTGTTGATAATTTAAAGTTGACTTTGATGCCTAATGTCCTTGAAATACACAAAATCATGTCAAATAAATAGAAATTTCATTGTTACTGTTAAGAATTAAAGAATGTATTCCCAAATCATATTTTAACACATCTAATTAATACACATACATTACTCTTGAATCTACATTCACAGTTAAAAGTGACATCCTTCAAGGTAGATTTTAGTTAAGTTTCTTTTAGTGTAGGTATGAAAAGATTCAAGATTATCATGATAAACTCAATCATCAAGTTAATGGAATCTCAACCTTACACTTGTTACTAATTCCCAAAGCATACACACCAAGGTCATCACACTATAGTCCAAATTAAGCCAATATTCTTCTTGGTAGATATGATTTCAGCTAGTAAAGATGGCTACTAAGCCCATATCACATTGAAAATGATGCATTAAAAATATATGAAACCATGCATGCACTCCGCCTATCTCACTCATTGATTGAAAATCAATTCATTCACATACTTGGGTTTAACCCAAACTTTCTCAGCAGCCTTTCCAGCCAATGCTAAACATTTACTTATATTGTTGAATGTGTGTCTTCAACAAAGCAAAAGGAATATAAAGGGAATTTTTTTTTAAATTTTATTTCATGAGTCACTAAAACAGCTAATGATAATATCCTGCATGCAACCACTATGCTTCCAGGTCAAAAGATCCTCTGAGAACTCCAACTTGCATGCAAAATCAACATTGCCATCATCAAACTACAAATAAACATGTTGGCCCATTAGGCCTAGTGTTGTAACTTGGCTCAGATACTATATGTAAGGTCCCACCTTACCTACCATAATTATCATAGAGAAATATTATATTAAATCAAAATGCGATATATATATATATATATATATTTTTTTTTAATTTTTTATTTATTTATTTATTATTATTATTATTTATTTATTTATTTATTTTTATTATTATTATTATTATTATTTTTTATATATATAGAATTTATTGGTGTCCTTTACACTACACCTTGAATTCTATCAACTTATCTTCAAAGATACCAAGTTCAAGGTTTATCAAGATCCAAAAAAATACAACTATAATACTTGCTTCTCAAGACTAAAATCACCTTTAAAATATAAATTGTTTAGTGGGATGAATAAATGTCAACCTTTATGAACGACAATTTACAATAAGCTAATTGTTAACTCCGCTGTAATTAAATGTGTTCAAGAGTAACTAATAACATGCTTATGAATTATTTTCTTAAAAGGATAATTTAAATTATATAGAGTTGGCATCCCATAATTAGGAATTCATATGTGAGCTGATATTGCAACAAATTACTTACTGCAATTTTGACTTTTCAGCGAGACCCTTTAACTCAATGAGTTATTACGCTAGAAATACCTTGATTGCAAATCTTAAATTAACTTAAGCCTTTTGTTTTATGGACGGTTCATAAACGTAATTAGATGCAACCATTGAACATTACGAAAACCAATTTACAAGTATGGAATGTACAGCCATTGAGGCATTTTGTCAAACACTTACAACCATTATCTCTTTAAGGTGTTTTCACAACAATTAGCTAACATGAATCCAAAGTTACATGACTTCATTTTTTTTTGTAAGTAGTGTCAATAATTGAACTTAAGATATTAGTAGACTATCAGTCATATTCATTGTTGAATCTATACCAATGAATATAAATATTTAGAAATTTCAAACATAGCTCACAATATTGTAAGGTACAACCATTGAGGAATTTTGACAAATAGTTGGCAGTCATAAAACAAGTTGCTGTAAGGTTATTTAAATTTTCAAATTATTAACCATTTCTACTTTAAAAACCATTTCCAAGTGGTTAGCCTATATCGGATTCATCACTATAAATTATCAGGAAATTCCAATATAAAAAGAACTAAACAGAAAAACAAAACAACAGGCGGTTCTACATGCAACAGCAAATCTGCAAAACAGAACAGATTTGGGAATTGATGTCCAAAACCTTGATTGATGAAATCAAAGTTGGGGTGAAATGGCCAATATGTATGGATACCCCCTGAAGTGGAGCTGAATCACAACAGGGACGCCCAGAAATGCGATTCTTTAAAACAACAAAAGTTATAGCCTAAATGTTTCATTTACGACTTTTGTCAAACATATGGAATGAAAACTTACAACTACACCTCTACATGAGGAAAAACAACCCAGATTTATGATACTAATATATGCTCATTGAAATCACACATTTCTAAATCCACCATATGAGTTCTTGAAACATTTTACCACCCACAAGCTAATTCATTTGAC
The DNA here is from genome assembly GCA_034641835.2 of Pinus albicaulis. NCBI lineage: Eukaryota > Viridiplantae > Streptophyta > Pinopsida > Pinales > Pinaceae > Pinus > Pinus albicaulis. The sequence goes on along the minus strand of CM076582.1, from coordinate 511,726,171 downwards.
ATGAGTGACAAGCTTTTTGCACCAATTGCTACAATTTAACAAACACATGGAAGCCCTGAATGCTACAGCCATTAAGGCTTTCTATCAAAATTCTGTTATTACTATTACAACAATTTGAATAACAAAACATTGAAGAATATGAAACATAAGCCATAACTAAAATTTATCTCCAACTTACCTCAAGCATTTGATCTTCCAAACTATACTTCAATTGCCATTATTTTTGCATTTTCTTTTAAGGGTTGCTTCTGTAATTCCTCCAAGCATATTTTAGGTACATGTCCATTTTCTTACTTCTGCAAGTTAGCACTTATTTGTGCATAAATAAATTTATAACATTACTCATTCACAAATTTTGTCAAGCACTTTGCAAACTATCCTAAAACCTTTTATAAAACATGCATCTATTAATTACTTGAAAGAGAACCATAAATCGTGAAATACTTACCCAAGTCCTTTGGAATTTATTTATTGAAATTACCTTCAACAATATTTGGCTTTCCTTTCTCAAATGCTACAATACCAAGATTAGTACCATAAACGATACCAATAATAACTCCAATATTGAGATCTAAACATCCATACATATAGATTGATCTAGTCTTCATTTTTAACTAATCAATAATATTTTAGGTAACATAAGCCTAAACCAAAATTAGATGCTTACAAAAATTTAAATGTCTACCTTTTATTTTATGCTAAATCTATACTATAATTTTAGGACAATGGAAATTATACGTGAAGAGATATTCAGCTCCAATCGTTGAGAATATGATTTGCCTTTGATCCCTTAACCAACTTATTTGAACCATCCGATTTTCCACCCAACCATATCCAGGAAGAACTCCTCCCCCTGGAACCCCCGAGCTGTAAAAGCTCACAAACAGTATCGAAATACAACAGTAGAGAGAGAGATGCAAGGAAAACTAAGGAAGATAGTTTTCACTTCCTCTAAATACCACTCATGTTCAACCTCAATAGATACTTAGTAGATTAGTAAGAAATTCATATTTGTTTTGGAAGTAATTGGATACTCTCCATATCTCTCCCTCTCACAATATTCCTCAAGTCTCTTTTACTCTTGGCATTTCCCCCTCTCTCCCCTAAATGAGAATACATGAGACTCATATATAGGAGGAGCAACAATCTCTTGTCATAAAGGAGTAATATGCATGCATTGTATTCCTTTTAGAGGAGTGTAACTTATGCCATTAAGGAGAGGTATGCATGCCTTATTTAAGGAGAGTGTAACATATGCATTAAAGTGAGTGTAAGAGGAATTATGACACATATTTAATGAGTGTAAGAATATTTTATGACATATATTTAATGAGTGTAAGAGGAATATGCCATTCCTTGATGAGTGCACAAAAGAGAGTATAATGTAATATTTAAAATAGAGAGAGTTACATAGAGCCATGAGAGTCATGAATGAGAGAGGTGTGAAGTGATTGAGGAGATATAATTTCCTTTTAATAATAATATCATAGTCTCATAAAAGATAATAATAATATTAATAATATTAATAATATTGAGGATTAAGTCGAGATTGAACTATTACAATTGATTAATCATAATTTAAGTGATATTCCTTCAAGTATACTTGTTTACCCATTGATTGGAGGTGATTTACTATTTTTGGAAAGTCATACTTGAAATGGTAGACATGACTTTCTATTTTTAGAAAGTCACTCCAAAATTGTTAGGAATTAGATTATTAAGGAAATTCATCTACGAGTTGCCCATGAGTGGTATTTTTCTTCTGGATAATAGGGATTCCGCACCCCTATTGTATGCATCTTCATGCCTTAGTAGATTGAGGACTCCGCGCCCTAATCTACTCTAAAGATCCAAGATTCCACACCTTGATCTTTTTAAATATTCAGGACTCCGCGCCCCAAACACTTCCTTATAGATTCAAGACTCCGCGTCTTTATATTTCATGGATTTAGGACTCCGCGTCCTAATCCTTTTATCATATATCCAAGACTCCACGTCTTTATATTTCATGGATTTAGGACTCCGCGCCCTAATTTCCATGGCTTCTCATCTATTCTGCTTTGAAACTCCGCGTTTCACCTTAAGGTATTGATTGTGAGCTTTTACCCATCTGATGGTTCGTTGGTAAGGTCTTCTTCCAAGACCTGCACACATCACAATCTCAATGATCAAATCAATCAAATGAATTTCATAATTAACTTATTCAAATTTTACCAAATATTGTGCATGACTTCCACAGTCATTTTGGTTTTGGAGAAATTACTTCCGCAGTCATTTATAACTTGAGAATCCCTGTTGGAAATGACCAAGTCCCCTGCCACATCATTCTTAGTACGAGATTATGCACATATAATCATACAAATCATGTATCATCCATAAATCATAATTAACCATATGTTCCACATAACCATGATCGTCCATGGATCTGTGTCTCAATTCTAAATCACCATTCACATCATACACCTATGTCCAAAATAGAATACCAAAAGAGAAAACATCGCTAATATTCTCTTAACCAAAATCAATCCTTGTGCACGCAACCATAGATATTATCATAAGCACACAACAACCAAGTGACCCAAACCAGGTCATAGCATATAAGCATGTACATAAGTCTTTCATACATAATATTATATCATTATATCAAAATCACCATCTCTAAGTGTCATCAAAGCTATCTCACTAAGAAGGGACACTACATACTCCCCCTCTTGGGCTAAACTTGGCCCGAAGTTTTTCCTACGGTCATAAGATACTTAGTTCTTTTAAATTCTCCTATCAATAAGTTGTTAACCTTATGTATTTGATATTTTTTTTTTTTCTTCATGCCAATCCATAGTTTAATGTTTTCTAAATTGGAAGCAACTCCATGACAACTAAACATACCATTCTTAATCAAGTAGATAATATATCCATGCCATATTAGACATGTTTTGATATAAAATACCAAAGATTTTTATCAAAACTAACCATACAATTTATAGTACCTTATAAAGTAATATTGTATGTAATTGATAAGATATCTACTTAATTTATCTATAATAATTTGATATTCTACATGTTTTTCTTTCTCATAGTCTATATGAATCCTACATGTGTCATCTTCAAGGTTCTGTAGTATGTTGAGCTTTCCAAGCTATAAATAGAACACACATTGGTTGTATACACAACAATGATGGTCCATCCCATATCACAATCAAATTGGCATACAATAAGCATAAAATAATCCACATACAATTGTGAGTGAAATTATGCAACAAAACATGATGTTATATATAAAACCCACTCTTATACAACAAAACATGACGCTATATATAAAACACACTCTTACATCCCACTTGATTTATGTCTTCTCAATCCAATTTTCCTCTTTTCATTCCATAAGACATCCTTGAAATCGAAATATTTAGGATTTATCTTTAGTTTTTACTGAACGTTTACTCTTTAGGCAAAAATACAATTTGAGGTTCAAGGCACCATTTTTTCTTCTTCTTCTTCTTTTTTTAACTAACAACCTAAGGTTAAATACAGTCCTCATTGACCCACTTATGTATTATAGATCATTCCTTTAGTTTGCATAATCTTCATTATTATTCACTTCTCTAACTTGAGAATCAATTATGAAATGACTTAGTTAGAAGATCTTCATTTTGAGAGTAGATTAATGATACATTTTTTGAAAGTGGCTTGTAATCAAGAACAATTCTCACAATTATGAAAATATGGTAACCTTGATAACTTTATGTCAATTTGTTTTCCAACTATGAAATTAGTCATGATTTATATTCAGTAATTAATCAAATCATTTGATTTCATATCTTATTCCTTACTATTAATACATACACAACAACAAGCTATGAAAACCATACATTTCTCAAAATGTGACGAATCTTGTTAAATTTACATAAGATTTAGACTATCACAAGGGAATTTCTAGCCTAAAGTTAGACCCCCCCCCCCTTTTTTTTAAGGTTAATTACCACCCTCTCAAATTATTACAACATTTTGTAGGACTAATAAATACTCAAACAACTATAAATCCCAACAAAAAATTCCTAAATCCAACAATCTCTTCCATTCCACATACAATACACTCATCTTAGGCTTCTAAATCATGCAAGAATTACAATTCATCAAAATGTGATCTCACTCTCCTTCAATTTCTCCCTCAAAAAAATATCACAAGCACATATTCTTGTAAAACAAGAACTCAACTAAGCTTTTCATTAATCACGTGATTTTTTTTTTCTTTAATTTCAAATAAAACAAGTTCTCACCACATAAAATATTTACCTTCTAAACATGTTATTCTCTTCACAGTTTATAAACAATTTGAATTTTGATGCGATCGCCAAACTAGCAATAGCTTAGAGCAATACCTGAGTTCAATCCTCATAATTTCTCTAATTAATTTGGTTAAATAGAATGCAACCAATATTCAACTGATAAAATCATTAAAGAGACTATTATGGCTTTCCTAGACCTAATTTGTCTTAAGCCAATAGAAAATTTATTTCATCAACTTATCAGAATAATCTTTTTCTACATTTCAAGAATTTGAAAGTCATTTTAATTCTACCTAAATTCAATACATACAAAAGGATTACAATACTAGAGGATAGATATCTAGTTCACACTTCCATATATCAAAATCAATTATTCCAAACATTCTAAACCACCTAACGGTGTTTAGTATACCAATCTTAGTATCTTCATTAACGGATTTAAAGCTCAAGCAAATTTGTGTTACAAATCTCTATCCATTTAACTTTAATTACACATAATCATTCCTTAATCATGAATATCATATTCCATCAAAATATTCTAACTAGAAGAATTACTTAGCTCATAGATATATTTTAGTTTGGATTCCACACCCATACCTTACCTCATTACTTATCTCATAGATATATACTAGTATGGATTCTCCACCCATACATTTTCTCATAGATATATGCTAGTATGGTTTCCACACCCATACATTACATCATAGATATATGTTAGTATGGATTCCACACCCATACATTTTCTCAAAGATATATGCTAGTATGGATTCCACACCCATACATTAGCTTAAGGAAAACATAACATTCAAGTGTTCCTTAAAATGGCTTCCACAACCCATCATGCACCAATCATTTAAGCCTCTTGTTTATTAGGAAGTTCATACCTCAACCTAGTAATTGAGTAATTTAAAGCTATTTGATGCCTAATGTCAACCCAAAATACACAAAATCATGTCAAAGAAATCAGAGAAATTTCACTCCTAGTCATTAAGAATGTATTCCCAAATCATATTTTAACACATCTAATTAATACACATACATTACTCTTGAATCTACATTCACAGTTAAAAGTGACATCCTTCAAGGTAGATTTTAGTTAAGTTTCTTTTAGTGTAGGTACAAAAAGATTCAAGATTATCATGATGAACTCAATCATCAAGTTAATGGAATCTCAACCTTACACTTGTTACTCATTCCCAAAGCATACACACCAAGTTCATCACACTACAGTCCAGATTAAGCCAATATTCTTCTTGGTAGATACAATTTCAGCGAGTAAAGATGGCTACTAAGCCCATATCACATTGAAAATGATACACTAAAAATATATGAAACCATGCATTCACTCCACCTATCTCACTCATTGATTGAAAATCAAGTCATTCACATACTTGGGTTTAACCCCAACTTTCTCAAGCACATCCTTTCCCAGCATGTCTTTAAGCATTTTAACATATTGTTGATAATGTGTCTTAACAAAAATATAAAGGAATATAAGGAATTTTTTTTTTAATTTTATTTCATGAGTCACTAAGTAACATAATGATAATAATATCCTCTATGTAACCACTATGCTTCCAAGTCAAGATATACAAGAACTCAACTTGCATGCAAAATCAACATTCATACATCATCAAACTACAAATAAGCATGTTGGCCCATTAGGCCTAGTGTTGTAACTTTGCTCTGATACCATATGTAATGTCCCACCTTACCTACCATAATTGTTATAGAGAAATATTATATTAAATCAAAATGCGATATTTTTTTTTTTAATTTTAATTTTAATTTTATTTATATTTATTTATTTATTATTATTGTTATTTTATATAGAATTTATTGGTGTCCTTTACACTACACCTTGAATTCTATCAACTTATCTTCAAAGATACCAAGTTCAAGGTTTATCAAGATCCAAAAAAATACAACTATAATACTTGCTTCTCAAGACTAAAATCACCTTTAAAATATAAATTGTTTAGTGGGATGAATAAATGTCAACCTTTATGAACGACAATTTACAATAAGCTAATTGTTAACTCCGCTGTAATTAAATGTGTTCAAGAGTAACTAATAACATGCTTATGAATTATTTTCTTAAAAGGATAATTTAAATTATATAGAGTTGGCATCCCATAATTAGGAATTCATATGTGAGCTGATATTGCAACAAATTACTTACTGCAATTTTGACTTTTCAGCGAGACCCTTTAACTCAATGAGTTATTACGCTAGAAATACCTTGATTGCAAATCTTAAATTAACTTAAGCCTTTTGTTTTATGGACGGTTCATAAACGTAATTAGATGCAACCATTGAACATTACGAAAACCAATTTACAAGTATGGAATGTACAGCCATTGAGGCATTTTGTCAAACACTTACAACCATTATCTCTTTAAGGTGTTTTCACAACAATTAGCTAACATGAATCCAAAGTTACATGACTTCATTTTTTTTTGTAAGTAGTGTCAATAATTGAACTTAAGATATTAGTAGACTATCAGTCATATTCATTGTTGAATCTATACCAATGAATATAAATATTTAGAAATTTCAAACATAGCTCACAATATTGTAAGGTACAACCATTGAGGAATTTTGACAAATAGTTGGCAGTCATAAAACAAGTTGCTGTAAGGTTATTTAAATTTTCAAATTATTAACCATTTCTACTTTAAAAACCATTTCCAAGTGGTTAGCCTATATCGGATTCATCACTATAAATTATCAGGAAATTCCAATATAAAAAGAACCAAACAGCAAAACAAAACAACAGGCGGTTCTACATGCAACAGCAAATCTGCAAAACAGAGCAGATTTGGGAATTGATGTCCAAAACCTTGATTGATGAAATCAAATTTGGGGTGAAATGGCCAATAGGTATGGATACCCCCTGAAGTGGAGCTGAATCACAACAGGGACGCCCAGAAATGCGATTCTTTAAAACAACAAAAGTTATAGCCTAAATGTTTCATTTACGACTTTTGTCAAACATATGGAATGAAAACTTACAACTACACCTCTACATGAGGAAAAACAACCCAGATTTATGATACTAATATATGCTCATTGAAATCACACATTTCTAAATCCACCATATGAGTTCTTGAAACATTTTACCACCCACAAGCTAATTCATTTGACATGAGTGACAAGCTTTTTGCACCAATTGCTACAATTTAACAAACACATGGAAGCCCTGAATGCTACAGCCATTAAGGCTTTCTATCAAAATTCTGTTATTACTATTACAACAACTTGAATAACAAAACATTGAAGAATATGAAACATAAGCCATAACTAAAATTTATCTCCAACTTACCTCAAGCATTTGATCTTCCAAACTATACTTCAATTGCCATTATTTTTGCATTTTCTTTTAAGGGTTGCTTCTGTAATTCCTCCAAGCATATTTTAGGTACATGTCCATTTTCTTACTTCTGCAAGTTAGCACTTATTTGTGCATAAATAAATTTATAACATTACTCATTCACAAATTTTGTCAAGCACTTTGCAAACTATCCTAAAACCTTTTATAAAACATGCATCTATTAATTACTTGAAAGAGAACCATAAATCGTGAAATACTTACCCAAGTCCTTTGGAATTTATTTATTGAAATTACCTTCAACAATATTTGGCTTTCCTTTCTCAAATGCTACAATACCAAGATTAGTACCATAAACGATACCAATAATAACTCCAATATTGAGATCTAAACATCCATACATATAGATTGATCTAGTCTTCATTTTTAACTAATCAATAATATTTTAGGTAACATAAGCCTAAACCAAAATTAGATGCTTACAAAAATTTAAATGTCTACCTTTTATTTTATGCTAAATCTATACTATAATTTTAGGACAATGGAAATTATACGTGAAGAGATATTCAGCTCCAATCGTTGAGAATATGATTTGCCTTTGATCCCTTAACCAACTTATTTGAACCATCCGATTTTCCACCCAACCATATCCAGGAAGAACTCCTCCCCCTGGAACCCCCGAGCTGTAAAAGCTCACAAACAGTATCGAAATACAACAGTAGAGAGAGAGATGCAAGGAAAACTAAGGAAGATAGTTTTCACTTCCTCTAAATACCACTCATGTTCAACCTCAATAGATACTTAGTAGATTAGTAAGAAATTCATATTTGTTTTGGAAGTAATTGGATACTCTCCATATCTCTCCCTCTCACAATATTCCTCAAGTCTCTTTTACTCTTGGCATTTCCCCCTCTCTCCCCTAAATGAGAATACATGAGACTCATATATAGGAGGAGCAACAATCTCTTGTCATAAAGGAGTAATATGCATGCATTGTATTCCTTTTAGAGGAGTGTAACTTATGCCATTAAGGAGAGGTATGCATGCCTTATTTAAGGAGAGTGTAACATATGCATTAAAGTGAGTGTAAGAGGAATTATGACACATATTTAATGAGTGTAAGAATATTTTATGACATATATTTAATGAGTGTAAGAGGAATATGCCATTCCTTGATGAGTGCACAAAAGAGAGTATAATGTAATATTTAAAATAGAGAGAGTTACATAGAGCCATGAGAGTCATGAATGAGAGAGGTGTGAAGTGATTGAGGAGATATAATTTCCTTTTAATAATAATATCATAGTCTCATAAAAGATAATAATAATATTAATAATATTAATAATATTGAGGATTAAGTCGAGATTGAACTATTACAATTGATTAATCATAATTTAAGTGATATTCCTTCAAGTATACTTGTTTACCCATTGATTGGAGGTGATTTACTATTTTTGGAAAGTCATACTTGAAATGGTAGACATGACTTTCTATTTTTAGAAAGTCACTCCAAAATTGTTAGGAATTAGATTATTAAGGAAATTCATCTACGAGTTGCCCATGAGTGGTATTTTTCTTCTGGATAATAGGGATTCCGCACCCCTATTGTATGCATCTTCATGCCTTAGTAGATTGAGGACTCCTTTGAAGTCTACTCTAAAGTCAAGATTCCCTGCAAGTCTTTTTTAAATATTTACTGGAACCTAGCGCCCCAAACATTTCATTATAGATTCAAGACTCCGCGTCTTTATATTTCATGGATTTAGGACTCCGCGTCCTAATCCTTTTATCATATATCCAAGACTCCACGTCTTTATATTTCATGGATTTAGGACTCCACACCCTAATTTCCATGGCTTCTCATCTATTCTGCTTTGAAACTCCGCGTTTCACCTTAAGGTACTGATTGTGAGCTCATACCCATCTGATGGTTCGTTGGTAAGGTCTTCTTCCAAGACCTGCACACATCACAATCTCATTGATCAAATAAATCGAATGAATTTCATAATTAACTTATTCAAATTTTACCAAATATTGTGCATGACTTCCATAGTAATTTTGGTTTTGGAGAAATGACTTCCACAGTCATTTATAACTTGAGCATCCTTGTTGGCAATGACCAAGTCCCCTGCCACATCATGCTTAGTACGATATTATGCACATATAATCATACAAATTATGTATCATCCACAAATCATAATTAACCATATGTTCCATCTAACCATAATCATCCATGGATCTGTGTCTCAATTCTGAATCACCATTCATGTCATACGCCTATGTCCAAAATAGGATACCAAAAGAGAAAACATTGCTAATATGCTCTTAACCAAAATCAATTCTTTTGTATGCAACCATAGATATCATCATAAGCACACAACAATCAAGTGACCTAAACCAGGTCATAGCATATAAGCATGTACATAAGTCTTTCATACATAATATTATATCATTATATCAAAATCACCATCTCTAAGTGTCATCAAAGCTATCTCACTAAGAAGGGACACTACATACTCCCCCTCTTGGGCTAAACTTGGCCCGAAGTTTTTCCTACGGTCATAAGATACTTAGTTCTTTTAAATTCTCCTATCAATAAGTTGTTAACCTTATGTATTTGATATTTTTTTTTTTTCTTCATGCCAATCCATAGTTTAATGTTTTCTAAATTGGAAGCAACTCCATGACAACTAAACATACCATTCTTAATCAAGTAGATAATATATCCATGCCATATTAGACATGTTTTGATATAAAATACCAAAGATTTTTATCAAAACTAACCATACAATTTATAGTACCTTATAAAGTAATATTGTATGTAATTGATAAGATATCTACTTAATTTATCTATAATAATTTGATATTCTACATGTTTTTCTTTCTCATAGTCTATATGAATCCTACATGTGTCATCTTCAAGGTTCTGTAGTATGTTGAGCTTTCCAAGCTATAAATAGAACACACATTGGTTGTATACACAACAATGATGGTCCATCCCATATCACAATCAAATTGGCACACAATAAGCATAAAATAATCCACATACAATTTTCAGTGAAATTACGCAACAAAACATGATGTTATATATAAAACCCACTCTTACGCAACAAAACATGACGTTATATATAAAACACACTCTTACATCCCACTTGATTTATGTCTTCTCAATCCAATTTTCCTCTTTTCATTCCATAAGACTTCATTGCAATCGAAATATTTAGGATCTATCTTTAGTTTTTACTAAACGTTTACTCTTTAGGCAAAAATACAATTTGAGGTTCAAGGCACCATTTTTTTTTCTTTTCTCTAACAAGCTAAGGTTAAATACAGGCCTCATTGACCCAATTATGTTTATAGATCATTCCTTTAGTTTGCATAGTCTTCATTATTATTCACTTATCTAACTTGAGAATCAATTATGAATGACTATGTTAGAAGATCTTCATTTTGAAAGTAGATTAATGATCTCTTTTTGAAAGCGGCTTGTAATCAAGAAAAACTCCCACAATTATGCAAATATGGTATCTATATTATTGAATCTACCTTGATAACTCTAAGTCAATTTGTTTTCCAACTATGAAATCACTCATGATTTCTATTCAGTAGTTAATCAATTCATTTGATTTCATGTCTTATTCCTTACTATTAATATGTACACAACAAAAAGCTATGAAAATTATACATTTCAAAAAATGTGATGAATCTTGTTAAATTTAAATAATATTTAGAATATCACAAGGGAATTTCTAGCATAAAGTTAAAACATTTTTTTAAGGATAATTACCACCCTCTCAAATTATTACAACATTTTTTAGGACTAATAAATACTCATACAACTATACATCCCAATTTTTTTTTTCCTAAATCCAACAATCTCTTCCATTCCACATACAATACACTCATCTTAGGCTTCTAAATCATGCAAGAATTACTATTCATCAAAATGTGATCTCACTCTCCTTCAATTTCTCCCTCAAAAATATCACAAGCACATATTCTTGTAAAACAAGAACTCAACTAAGCTTTTCATTAATCACATGCCTTTTTTTTTTCTTCTTTTTTTTCTTTAATTTCAAATAAAACAAGTTCTCACCACATAAAATATTTACCTTCTAAACATGTTATTCTCTTCACAGTTTATAAACAATTTGAATTTTGACGCGATCGCAAAACTAGCAATAGCTTAGAGCAATACATGAGTTCAATCCTCATAATTTCTCTAATTAATTTGGTTAAATAGAATGCAACCAATATTCAACTGATAAAATCATTAAAGAGACTATTATGGCTTTCCTAGACCTAGTTTGTCTTAAGCCAATAGAAAAGTTATTTCATCAACTTATCACAATAAATTTTTTCTACATTTCAAGAATTTGAAAGTCATTTTAATTCTACCTAAATTCAATACATACAAAAGGATTCAATATATCTAGTTCACACTTCCATATATCAAAATCAATTATTCCAAACATTCTAAACCACCTAATGGTGTTTAGTATACCAATCTTAGTATCTTCATTAACGGATTTAAAGCTCAAGCAAATTTGTGTTACAAATCTCTATCCATTTAACTTTAATTACACATAATCATTCCTTAATCGTGAATATCAGATTCCATCAAAATATTCTAACTAGAAGAATTACTTAGCTCATAGATATATTTTACTTTGGATTCCACACCCATACCTTACCTCATTACTTATCTCATAGATATATACTAGTATGGATTCCACACCCATACATTTTCTCATAGATATATGCTAGTATGGTTTCCACACCCATACATTACATCATAGATATATGTTAGTATGGATTCCACACCCATACATTTTCTCAAAGATATATGCTAGTATGGATTCCACACCCATACATTAGCTTAAGGAAAACATAACATTCAAGTGTTCCTTAAAATGGTTTCCACAACCCATCATGCACCAATCATTTAAGCCTCTTGTTTATTAGGAAGTTCATACCTCAACCTAGTATTTAAGTAATTTAAAGTTATTTGATGCCTAATGTCAACCCAAAATAAAAAAAATCATGTCAAATAAATCAGAGAAATTTCATTCTTACTCATTAAGAATGTATTCCCAAATCATATTTTAACACATCTAATTAATACACATACATTACTCTTGAATTTACATTCACAGTTCAAAGTGACATCTTTCAAGGTAGCTTTTAGTTAAGTTTCCTTTAGTGTAGGTACGAAAAGATTCAAAATTATCATGATGAGCTCAATCATCACGTTAACAGAATCTCAGCCTTACACTTGTTACTCATTCCCAAAGCATACACACTAAGGTCATCACACTATAGTCCAGATTAAGCCAATATTCTTCTTGGTAGATATGATTTCAGCTAGTAAAGATGGCTACTAATCCCATATCACATTGAAAATGATGCACTAAAAATTTATGAAACCATGCATTCACTCCACCTATCTCACTCATTGATTGAAAATCAAGTCATTCACATACTTGGGTTTAACCCCAACTTTCTCAAGCACATCCTTTCCCAGCATGTCTTTAAGCATTTTAACATATTGTTGACAATGTGTCTTAACAAAAATATAAAGGAATATAAGAAATTTTTATTTTATTTTATTTCATGAGTCACTAAATGAAATAATGATAATAATATCCTCTATGCAACCACTATGCTTCCAAGTCAAGATATACAAGAACTCAACTTGCATGCAAAATCAACATTCATACATCATCAAACTACAAATAAGCATGTTGGCCCATTAGGCCTAGTGTTGTAACTTGGCTCCGATACCATATGTAAGGTCCCAACTTACCTACCATAATTATTATAGAGAAATATTATATTAAATCAAAATGCGATTTTTTTTTTTTTTTTTTTTTATTATTCTTTATTTTATTTTATTTTATTATTATTATTATTATTGTTTTTATATATAGAAGTTATTGGTGTCCTTTACACTACACCCTAAATTCTATCAACTTATCTTCAAAGCTACCAAGTTCAAGGTTTATCAAGATCCAAAAAAAATACAACCATAATACTTGCTTCTCAAGACTAAAATCACCTTTAAAATATAAATTGTTTAGTGGGATGAATAAATGTCAACCTTTATGAACCACAATTTGCAATAAGCTAATTGTTAACTCCGTTGTAATTAAATGTGTTCAAGAGTGACTAATAACATGCTTATGAATTATTTTCTTAAAAGGATAATTTAAATTATATAGAGTTGGCATCCCATAATTAGGAATTCATATGTGAGCTGATATTGCAACAAATTACTTACTGCAATTTTGACTTTTCAACGAGACCCTTTAACTCAATGAGTTATTACACTAGAAATACCTTGATTGCAAATCTTAAATTAACTTAAGCCTTTTGTTTTATGGAAGGTTCATAAACGTAATTAGATGCAACCATTGAACATTATGAAAACCAATTTACAAGTATGGAATGTACAGCCATTGAGGCATTTTGTCAAACACTTACAACCATTATCTCCTTAAGGTGTTTTCACAACAATTAGCTAACATGAATCCAAAGTTACATGACTTCATTTTTTTTTTGTAAGTAGTGTCAATAATTGAACTTAAGATATTAGTAGACTATCAGTCATATTCATTGTTGAATCTATACCAATGAATATAAATATTTAGAAATTTCAAACATAGCTCACAATATTGTAAGGTACAACCATTGAGGAATTTTGACAAATAGTTGGCAGTCATAAAACAAGTTGCTGTAAGGTTATTTAAATTTTCAAATTATTAACCATTTATACTTTAAAAACCATTTCCAAGTGGTTAGCCTATATCAGATTCATCACTATAAATTATCAGGCAGTTCCAATATAAAAAGAACCAAACAACAAAACAAAACAACATGCGGTTCTACATGCAACAACAAATATGCAAAACAGAGCAGATTTGGGAATTGATGTCCGAAACCTTGATTTTTGAAATCAAAGTTGGGGTGAAATGGCCTATCGGTACGGATAACCCCTGAAGTGGAGCTGAATCGCAACAGGGACGCCCAGAAATGCGATTATTTAAAACAACAAAATTTATAGCCTAAATGTTTCATTTATGACTTTTGTCAAACATATGGAATGAAAACTTACAACTACACCTCTACATGAGGAAAAACAACCCAGATTTATGCTACTAATATATGCTCATTGAAATCACACATTTCTAAATCCACCATATGAGTTCTTGAAACATTTTACCACCCACAAGCTAATTCATTTGACATGAGTGACAAGCTTTTTGCACCAATTGCTACAATTTAACAAACACATGGACAACCATTAAGGCTTTCTGTCAAAATTCTGATAGTACTATTACAACAACTTGAATAACAAAACATTGAAGAATATAAAACATAAGCCATAACTAAAATTTATCTCCAACTTACCTCAAGCATTTGATCTTCCAAACAATACTTTAGTTGCCATTATTTTTGCATTTTCTTTTAAGGGTTGATTCTGTAATTCCTCCAAGCATATTTTGGGTACCTGTCCATTTTCTTACTTTTGATGTAAGCTGCAAGTTAGCACTTATTCGTGCCTAAATAAATTTATAACATTACTCATTGACAGATTTTGTCACACACTTTGCAAACTATCCTAAAACCATTTATAAAACATGCATCTATTAATTACTTGAACCAGAACCATAAATCGTGAAATACTTACCCAATTCCTTTGGAATTTATTTATTGAAATTACCTTCAACAATATTTGGCTTTCCTTTCTCAAATGCTACAATAGCAAGATTA
>CM076582.1:510852909-511023959 GCA_034641835.2 Pinus albicaulis | reverse complement strand
ACATCGCTAATATGCTCTTAACCAAAATAAATTCTTGTGTACGCAACCATATATATTATCATAAGCACACAACAACCAAGTTACCTAAACTAGGTCATAGCATATAAGCATGTACATAAGTCTTTCACACATAATATTATATCATTATATCAAAATCACCATCTTTAAGTGTCATCAAAGCTATCTCACTAAGAAGGGACACTACATACTCCCCCCCTTGGGCTAAACTTGGCCCGAAGTTTTTCCTACGGTCATAAGATACTTAGTTCTTTTAGATTTTCCTATCAATAAGTTGTTAACCTTATGTATATGTATTTGATATATATTTTTTCTTCATGCGAATCCATAGTTTAATGTTTTCTAAATTGGAAGCAACTCCATGAAAACTAAACATACCATTCTTAATCAAGTAGAAAATATATCCATGCCATATTAGACATGTTTTGATATAAAATACCAAAGATTTTTATCAAAACCAACCATACAATTTATAGTACCTTATAAAATAATATTGTATGTAATTGATACGATATCTACTTAATTTATCTATAATAATTTGATATTCTACATGTTTTTCTTTCTCATAGTCTATATGAATCCTACATGTGTCATCTTCAAGGTTCTATAGTATGTTGAGCTTGCCAAGCTATAAATAGAACACACATTGGTTGTATACACAACAATTATGGTCCATCCCATATCACAATCAAATTGGCATACAATAAGCATAAAATAATCCACATACAATTGTGAGTGAAATTATGCAACAAAACATGATGTTATATATAAAACCCACTCTTACACAACAAAACATGACGTTATATATAAAACACACTCTTACATCCCGCTTGATTTATGTCTTCTCAATCCAATTTTCCTCTTTTCATTCCATAAGACATCCTTGCAATCGAAATATTTAGGATTTATCTTTAGTTTTTACTAAACGTTTACTCTTTAGGAAAAAATACAATTTGAGGTTCAAGGCACCATTTTTTATTTTTATTTTTTTAACTAACAACCTAAGGTTAAATACATTCCTCATTGACCCACTTATGTATTATAGATCATTCCTTTAGTTTGCATAATCTTCATTATTATTCACTTCTCTAACTTGATAATCAATTATGAAATGACTTAGTTAGAAGATCTTCATTCTGAAAGTAGATTAATGATATATTTTTGAAAGTGGCTTGTAATCAATAACAACTCTCACAATTATGAAAATATGGTAACCTTGATAACTTTATGTCAATTTGTTTTCCAACTATGAAATTAGTCATGATTTATATTCAGTAATTAATCAAATCATTTGATTTCATATCTTATTCCTTACTATTAATACATACACAAAAACAAGCAATGAAAACCATACATTTCTCAAAATGTGACGAATCTTGTTAAATTTACATAAGATTTAGACTATCACAAGGGAATTTCTAGCCTAAAGTTAGACCCCCCCCCTTTTTTTAAGGATAATTACCACCCTCTCAAATTATTACAACATTTTGTAGGACTAATAAATACTCAAACAACTATACATCCCAGCAAAAAAATTCCTAAATCCAACAATCTCTTCCATTCCACATACAATACACTCATCTTAGGCTTCTAAATCATGCAAGAATTACAATTCATCAAAATGTGATCTCACTCTCCTTCAATTTCTCCCTCAAAAAATATCACAAGCACATATTCTTGTAAAACAAGAACCCAACTAAGCTTTTCATTAATCACATGCTTCTTCTTTTTTTTCTTTAATTTCAAATAAAACAATTTCTCACCACATAAAATATTTACCTTCTAAACATGTTATTCTCTTCACAGTTTATAAAAAATTTGAATTTTGACACAATAGCCAAACTAGCAATATCTTAGAGCAATACATGAGTTCAATCCTCATAATTTCTCTAATTAATTTGGTTAAATAGAATGCAACCAATATTAAAATGATAAACTCATTAAAGAGACTATTATGGCTTTCCTAGACCTAATTTGTCTTAAGCCAATAGAAAAGTTATTTCATCAACTTATCACAATAATCTTTTTCTACATTTCAAGAATTTGAAAGTCATTTTAATTCTACCTAAATTCAATACATACAGAAGGATTACAATACTAGAGGATAGATATCTATTTCACACTTCCATATATCAAAATCAATTATTCCAAACATTCTAAACCACCTAATGGTGTTTAGTATACCAATCTTAGTATCTTCATTAATGGATTTAAAGCTCAAGAAAATTTGTGTTACAAATCTCTATCCATTTAACTTTAATTACACATAATCATTCCTTAATCATGAATATCAGATTCCATCAAAATATTCTAACTAGAAGAATTACTTAGCTCATAGATATATTTTACTTTGGATTCCACACCCATACCTTACCTCATTAATTATCTCATAGATATATACTAGTATGGATTCCACACCCATACATTTTCTCATAGATATATGCTAGTATGGTTTCCACACCCATACATTAGATCATAGATATATGTTACTATGGATTCCACACCCATACATTTTCTCAAAGATATATGCTAGTATGGATTCCAAACCCATACATTAGCTTAAGGAAAACATAACATTCAAGTGTTCCTTAAAATGGCTTCCACAACCCATCATGCACCAATCATTTAAGCCTCTTGTTTATTAGGAAGTTCATACCTCAACCTAGTATTTGAGTTATTTGATGCCTAATGTCAACCCAAATACACAAAATCATGTCAAAGAAATCAGAGAAATTTCATTCCTACTCATTAAGAATGTATCCCAAATCATATTTTAACACATCTAATTAATACACATACATTACTCTTGAATTTACATTCATAGTTAAAAGTGACATCTTTCTATTCCCAAATCATATTTTAACACATCTAATTAATACACATACATTACTCTTGAATTTACATTCACAGTTAAAAGTGACATCTTTCAAGGTAGCTTTTAGTTAAGTTTCCTTTAGTGTAGGTATGAAAAGATTCAAAATTATCATGATGAACTCAATGATTATGTTAATGGAATCTCAGCCTTACACTTGTTACTCATTCCCAAAGCATACACACCAAGGTCATCACACTATAGTCCGGATTAAGCCAATATTTTTCTTGGTAGATACGATTTCAGCTAGTAAAGATGGCTACTAATCCCATATCACATTGAAAATGATGCACTAAAAATATATGAAACCATGCATTCACTCCACCTATCTCACTCATTGATTGAAAATCAAGTCATTCACATACTTGGGTTTAACCCCAACTTTCTCAAGCACATCCTTTCCCAGCATGTCTTTAAGAATTTTAACATATTGTTGATAATGTGTCTTAACAAAAATATAAAGGAATATAAGGGATTTTTTTTGTTTGTTTGTTAATAATTTCATGAGTCACTTAATGACATAATGATAATAATATCGTCTATGCAACCAATATGCTTCCAAGTCAAGATATACAACAACTCAACATGCATGCAAAATCAACATTCATACATCATCAACCTACAAGTAAGCTTGTTGGCCCATTAGGCCCTGGCATTGTAACTCGCTTTGATACCATATGTAAGGTCCCACCTTACCCACCATCAGTAAGATAGAGAAGTAGATGTCACATAATCACTAATACTCATTTGCACAAAATCCTAAAGAATTAGTCACTGTAGAATTGTTTGCAACAACAAGCCCATTTTTTTTTGGAAAGATTTAGATAATACAAGAAACAACTTTCTTATTCACACTTCATCAAATTAATAAATTCATTTTCACATTCATACCAAAAACTTGCAAACATAGGAAGCTACACCCATTAAATAGTTTATTTATAATTTATAGTAACATAAAAACAACAGTAACTAAAATTTTACAATAACAATTTATAGGCACAAAAGCTACAGCCATTCAAGACTTTTGACAAGCACTTTGCAGACATGCAATCTACACTCATTGAGCCCTTATGACAAACACTTTGCAAGCATGCAATTAAAAGTCATTGAGGTATTTTGTCAAACACTTAGCGAAAATGAATTTAAGATTATTCCTCAACATATTTATCTCATAAAATTCAGAATTGAAACTTTGAAAATTTCCATCTTAAAACAGGGACTAAATAATCCTAGTCTTTCATCAAAGACTCAAAAACAGGCGCACATAACTCCCAACAACAATCTGCGAAATCGCCCAGATTTCTGATCTGGGTTCTGAACAGTATTTTTTTGGAATGAAATCAGGGGTTACATGTCCAATAGGCACGGATACCCCCTGATGTTGGGCTGAATCGAATTAAAAATGCCCAGGAATGCGTTTCTTGGAAACAACAAAATTTATACCCTAAATGTTTCATTTATGACTTTTGTCAAACATATCGAATGAAAACTTACAACTACACCTATAAATGAGGAAAAAAAACCCAGAGTTATGCTACTAATATATGCTCATTGAAATCACACATTTCTAAATCCACCATATGAGTTCTTGAAACATTTTATCACCCACAAGCTAATACATTTGACATGATTGACAAGCTTTTTGCACCAATTGCTACAACTTAAAAAACACATGGCAACCCTGAATGCTATAGCCATTAGGGCTTTCTGTCAAAATTCTGATAGTACTATTACAACAACTTCAATAACAAAACACTGAAGAATATGAAACATAAGCCATAACTAAAATTTATCTCCAACTTACCTCAAGCATTTGATCTTCCAAACTATATTTTAGTTGCCATTATTTTTGCATTTTATTTTAAGGGTTGATTCTGTAATTCCTCCAAGCATATTTTGGGTACATGTCCATTTTCTTACTTCTGATGTAAGCTGCAAGTTAGCACTTATTTGTACATAAATAAATTGATAACATTAATCATTCACAGATTTTGTCAAACACTTTGCAAACTATCCTAAAACCATTTATAAAACATGCATCTATTAATTACTGGAAACAAAACCATAAATCATTAAATACTTACCCAAGTCCTTTGGAATTTATTTATTGAAATCACCTTCAACAATATTTGGCTTTCCTTTCTCAAATGCTACAATACCAAGATTAGTACCATAAACTATACCAATAATAACCCCAATATTGAGATCTAAACATCCATACATATAGATCGATCTAGTCTTCATTTTTAACTAATCAATAATATTTTAGATAACATAAGCCTAAACCAAAATCATTTGGTTACAACAATTTAAATGTCTACTTTTTATTTTATTCTAAAGCTATACTATAATTTTAGGACAATGGAAATTATACCCGAAGAGATATTCAGCTCCAATCATTGAGAATATGATCCACCTTTGATCCCTTAACCAACTCATTTGAACCATCCGGTTTTCGACCCAACCATATCCAGGGAGAACTCCTCCCCCTGGAACCCTCGAGCTATAAAAGCTCACAAACAATACCAAAATACAACAGTAGAGAGAGAGATGCAAGGAAAACTAAGGAAGATAGTTTTCACTTCCTCTAAATACCACTCATGTTCAACCTCAATAGATGCTTAGTAGATTAGTAAGAAATTCATATTTGTTTTGGAAGTAATTGGATACTCTCCATATCTCTCCCTCTCACAATATTCCTCAAGTCTCTTACACTCTTGGCATTACCCCCTCCCTCCTAAATGAGAATACATGAGACTCATATATAGGAGGAGCAACAAATTCTTGTCATAAAGGAGTAATATGCATGCATTGTATTCCTTTCAGAGGAGTGTAACTTATGCTATTAAGGAGAGGTATGCATGCCTTATTTAAGGAGAGTGTAACATATGCATTAAAGTGAGTGTAAGAGGAATATTTTGTGACACATATTTAATGAGTGTAAGAATATTTTATGACATATATTTAATGAGTGTAAGAGGAATATGCCATTCCTTGATGAGTGCATAAAAGAGAGTGTAATGCATAATTAAAATAGAGAGGGAGAGAGATTTACATAGAGCCATGAGAATCATCAAGGAGAGAGGTGTGAAGTGATTGAGGAGATATAATTCCCTTTTAGTAATAATATCATAGTCTCATAAAAGATAATAATAATATTAATAATATTAATAATATTGAGGATTAAGTCGAGATTGAACTATTACGATTGATTAATCATAAGTTAAGTGATTTTCCTTCAACTATACTTGTTTACCCATTGATTGGAGGTGATTTACTATTTTTGGAAAGTCATACTTGAAATGGTAGACATGAATTTCTATTTTTAGAAAGTCACAGGAATGAGGTTATTAAGGAAATTCATCTATGAGTTGCCCATGAGTGGTATTTTTCTTCCGGAAAATAGGGATTCCGCACCCCTATTGTATGCATCTTTGTGCCTTAGTAGATTGAGGACTCCACGCCCTGATATACTCTAAAGATCCAAGATTCCACACCTTGATATTTTTAAATATTCAGGACTCATCGCCCCAAACATTTCATTATATATTCAAGACTCCGCGTCTTTATATTTCATGGATTTAGGACTCCATTTCCTAATCATTTTA
The DNA here is from genome assembly GCA_034641835.2 of Pinus albicaulis. Classification (NCBI taxonomy): domain Eukaryota; kingdom Viridiplantae; phylum Streptophyta; class Pinopsida; order Pinales; family Pinaceae; genus Pinus; species Pinus albicaulis. Next base: position 511,017,461 of record CM076582.1, on the reverse strand, counting down.
TCATATATCTAAGACTCCATGTCTTTATATTTCATGGATTTAGGACTCCACGCCCTGATTTCCTTGGCTTCTCATCTATTCTGCTTTGAAACTCCGCATTTCACCTTAAGGTACTAATTGTGAGCTCATACCCATCTGATGGTTCGTTGGTAAGGTCTTCTTCCAAGACCTGCACACATCACAATCTCATAGATCAAATAAATCAAATGAATTTCATAATTAACTTATTCAAATTTTACCAAATATTGTGCATGACTTCCACAATAATTTTGGTTTTGGAGAAATGACTTCCGCAGTCATTTATAAATTGAGCATCCCCATTGGTAATGACCAAGTCCCCTGCCACATCATGCTTAGTACGATATTACACACATATACTTATACAAATCATGTATCATCAATAAATCATAATTAACCATATGTTCCACGTAACCATGATCATCCATGGATCTGTGTCTCAATTATGAATCACCATTCATGTCATACACCTATGTCCAAAATAGGATACCAAAAGAGAAAACATCGCTAAGATTCTCTTAAACAAAATAAATTCTTGTATACGCAACCATATATATTATCATAAGCACACAACAACCAAGTTACCTAAACTAGGTCATAGCATATAAGCATGTACATAAGTTTTTCACACATAATATTATATCATTATATCAAAATCACCATCTTTAAGTGTCATCAAAGCTATCTCACTAAGAAGGGACACTACATACTCCCACCCTTGGGCTAAACTTGGCCCGAATTTTTTCCTACGGTCATAAGATACTTAGTTCTTTTAGATTCTCCTATCAATAAGTTAACCTTATGTATATGTATTTGATATATTTTTTTTCTTCATGCGAATCCATAGTTTAATGTTTTCTAAATTGGAAGCAACTCCATGAAAACTAAACATACCATTCTTAATCAAGTAGAAAATATATCCATGCCATATTAGACATGTTTTGATATAAAATACCAAAGATTTTTATCAAAACCAACCATACAATTTATAGTACCTTATCAAATAATATTGTATGTAATTGATACTATATCTACTTAATTTATCTATAATAATTTGATATTCTACATGTTTTTCTTTCTCATAGTCTATATGAATCCTACATGTGTCATCTTCAAGGTTCTATAGTATGTTGACCTTGCCAAGATATAAATAGAACACACATTGGTTGTATACACAACAATGATGGTCCATCCCATATCACAATCAAATTGGCATACAATAAGCATAAAATAATCCACATACAATTGCGAGTGAAATTATGCAACAAAACATGATGTTATATATAAAACCCACTCTTACACAACAAAACATGACGTTATATATAAAACACACTCTTACATCCCACTTGATTTATGTCTTCTCAATCCAATTTTCCTCTTTTCATTCCCTAAGACATCCTTGAAATCGAAATATTTATGATTTATCTTTAGTTTTTACTAAAAGTTTACTCTTTAAGCAAAAATACAATTTGAGGTTCAAGGCACCATTTTTGTATTTGTTTTTGTTTTTTTTTAAAACTAACAACCTAAGGTTAAATACAATCCTCATTGACCCACTTATGTATTATAGATCATTCCTTTAGTTTGCATAATCTTCATTATTATTCACTTCTCTAACTTGAGAATCAATTATGAAATGACTTAGTTAGAAAATCTTCATTTTGAAAGTAGATTAATGATATATTTTTGAAAGTGGCTTGTAATCAATAACAACTCTCACAATTATGAAAATATGGTAACCTTGGTAACTTTATGTCGATTTGTTTTCCAACTATGAAATCAGTCATGATTTATATTCAGTAATTAATCAAATCATTTGATTTCATATCTTATTCCTTACTATTAATACATACACAACAACAAGATATGAAAACCATACATTTCTCAACATGTGACGAATCTTGTTAAATTTACATAAGATTTAGACTATCACAAGGGAATTTCTAGCCTAAAGTTGGACCCTTTTTTTTTAAGGATAATTACCACCCTCTCAAATTATTACAACATTTTGTAGGACTAATAAATACTCAAACAACTATACATCCCAACAAAGAATTCCTAAATCCAACAATCTCTTCCATTCCACATACAATACACTCATCTTAGGCTTCTAAATCATGCAAGAATTACAATTCATCAAAATGTGATCTCAGTCTCCTTCAATTTCTCCCTCAAAAAATATCACAAGCACATATTCTTGTAAAACAAGAACTCAACTAAGCTTTTCATTAATCACATGCCTTTTTTTTTCTTTTTTCTTTTTTTAATTTCAAATAAAACAAGTTCTCATCACATAAAATATTTACCTTCTAAGCATGTTATTCTCTTCACAGTTTATAAACAATTTGAATTTTGACGCGATCGCCAAACTAGCAATAGCTGTAGCAATACATGAGTTCAATCCTCATAATTTCTCTAATTAATTTGGTTAAATAAAATTCAACCAATATTCAACTGACAAAATTGCTAAAGAGACTATTATGGCTTTCCTAGACCGGAATTATTTAATCGACTAGAAAATACATTTCATCAACTTGTCACAATAATATTTTTATACATTTCGATCATTTCAAAATGATTTTAATTCTACCTAAATCCAACACATACAAAAGAATTACAATACTAGAGGATAGACACCTAGTTCACACATTCTATTTTAAAGCAGTTATTGCAAACATTCTAAACCACCTAATGGTGTTAAATATACCAATATTAGTATCTTCATTAATGGATTTAAAGCCTACAAATTTGGGTTACAAATATCTATCCATTTAACTTTAATTGGGATATAATCATTCCTTAATCATGAATATCAGATTCCATCAAAATATTCTAACTAGAATAATTACTTAGCTCATAGATATATTTTACTTTGGATTCCACACCCATACCTTACCTCATTACTTATCTCATAGATATATACTAGTATGGTTTCCACACCCATACATTTTCTCATAGATATATGCTAGTATGGTTTCCACACCCATACATTAGATCATAGATATATGTTAGTATGGATTCCACACCCATACATTTTCTCAAAGATATATGCTAGTATGGATTCCACACCCATACATTAGCCTAAGGAAAACATAACATTCAAGTGTTCCTTAAAATGGCTTCCACAGCCCATCATGCACCAATCATTTAAGCCTCTTGTTTATTAGGAAGTTCATACCTCAACCTAGTATTTGAGTTATTTGATGCCTAATGTCAACCCAAATACACAAAATCATGTCAAAGAAATCAGAGAAATTTCATTCCTACTCATTAAGAATGTATCCCAAATCATATTTTAACACATCTAATTAATACACATACATCACTCTTGAATTTACATTCACAGTTAAAAGTGACATCTTTCTATTCCCAAATCATATTTTAACACATCTAATTAATACACATACATTACTCTTGAATTTACATTCACAGTTAAAAGTGACATCTTTCAAGGTAGCTTTTAGTTAAGTTTCCTTTAGTGTAGGTATGAAAAGATTCAAAATTATCATGATGAACTCAATCATCACGTTAACGGAATCTCAGCCTTACACTTGTTACTCATTCCCAAAGCATACACACCAAGTTCATCACACTATAGTCCATATTAAGCTAATATTCTTCTTGGTAGATACGATTTCAGCTAGTAAAGATGGCTACTAATCCCATATCACATTGAAAATGATGCACTAAAAATATATGAAACCATGCATTCACTCCACCTATCTCACTCATTAATTGAAAATCAAGTCAGTCACATACTTGGGTTTAATCCCAAATTTCTCAAGCAGGTCCTTTCCCAACATGTCTTTAAGCATTTTAACATATTGTTAATAATGTGTCAAATATAAAGGAATATAAGGGAATTTTTTTTTTTCCATGAGTCACTAAATGACATAATGATAATAATATCCTCTATGCAAACAATATGCTTCCAAGTCAAGATATACAACAACTCAACATGCATGCAAAATCAACATTCATACATCATCAACCTACAAGTAAGCATGTTGGCCCATTAGGCCCTAGCATTGTAACTCGCTCTGATACCATATGTAAGGTCCCACCTTACCCACCATCAGTAAGATAGAGAAATAGATGTCACATAATCACTAATACTCATTTGCACAAAATCCTAAAGAATTAGTCACTGTAGAATTGTTTCAAAAAACAAGCCCTTTTTTTTTGGAAAGCTTTAGATAATACAAGAAACAACTGTCTTATTCACACTTTATCAAATTAATAAATTCATTTTCACATTCATACCAAAAACTTGCAAACATAGGAAGCTACACCCATTAAATAGTTTATTTATAATTTATAGTAACATAAAAAAAACAGTAACTAAAATTTTACAATAACAATTTATAGGCACAAAAGCTACAGCCATTCAAGACTTTTGACAAGCACTTTGCAGACATGCACTCTACACTCATTGAGCCCTTATGACAAACACTTTGCAAGCATGAAATTAAAAGTCATTGAGGTATTTTGTCAAACACTTAGAAACAATGAATTTAAGATTATTCCTCAACATATTTATCTCATAAAATTCAGAATTGAAACTTTGAATATTTCCATCTTAAAACAGGGACTAAATAATCCTAGTCTTTCATCAAAGACTCAAAAACAGGCGCACATAACTCACAACAACAATCTGCCAAATCGCCCAGATTTCTGATCTGGGTTCTAAACAGTACTTTTTTGGAATGAAATCAGGGGTTACATGTCCATTAGGCACGGATACCCCCTGATGCTGGGCTGAATCGAATTAAAAATGCCCAGGAATGCGTTTCTTGAAAACAACAAAATTTATAGCCTAAATGTTTCATTTATGACTTTTGTCAAACATATGGAATGAAAACTTACAACTACACCTATACATGAGGAAAAACAACCCAGAGTTATGCTACTAATATATGCTCATTGAAATCACACATTTCTAAATCCACCATATGAGTTCTTGAAACATTTTATCACCCACAAGCTAATACATTTTACATGATTGACAAGCTTTTTGCACCAATTGCTACAACTTAACAAACACATGGCAACCCTGAATGCTACAGCCATTAGGGCTTTCTGTCAAAATTCTGATAGTACTATTACATCAGCTTGAATAACAAAACACTGAAGAATATGAAACATAAGCCATAACTGAAATTTATCTCCAACTTACCTCAAGCATTTGATCTTCCAAACTATATTTTAGTTGCCATTATTTTTGCATTTTATTTTAAGGGTTGATTCTGTAATTCCTCCAAGCATATTTTGGGTACATGTCCATTTTCTTACTTCTGATGTAAGCTGCAAGTTAGCACTTATTCGTACATAAATAAATTGATAACATTAATCATTCACAGATTTTGTCAAACACTTTGCAAACTATCCTAAAACCATTTATAAAACATGCATCTATTAATTACTTGAAACAAAACCATAAATCGTGAAATACTTACCCAAGTCCTTTGGAATTTATTTATTGAAATTACCTTCAACAATATTTTGCTTTCCTTTCTCAAATGCTACAATACCAAGATTAGTATCATAAACTATATCAATAATAACTCCAATATTGAGATCTAAACATCCATACATATAGATTGATCTAGTCTTCATTTTTAACTAATCAATAATATTTTAGATAACATAAGCCTAAACCAAAATTAGATGCTTACAACAATTTAAATGTCTACTTTTTATTTTATGCTAAAGCTATACTATAATTTTAGGACAATGGAAATTATACCTGATGAGATATTCAGCTCCAATCATTGAGAATATGATCCACCTTTGATCCCTTAACCAACTCATTTGAACCATCCAGTTTTCCACCCAACCATATCCAGGGAGAACTCCTCCCCCTGGAACCCTCGAGCTGTAAAAGCTCACAAACAGTACCAAAATACAACAGTAGAGAGAGAGATGCAAGGAAAACTAAGGAAGATAGTTTTCACTTCCTCTAAATACCACTCATGTTCAACCTCAATAGATACTTGGTAGATTAATAAGAAATTCAGATTTGTTTTGGAAGTAATTGGATACTCTCCATATCTCTCCCTCTCACAATATTCCTCAAGTCTCTTCCACTCTTGGCATTACCCCTCTCCTCCCCCTAAATGAGAATACATGAGACTCATATATAGTAGAAGCAACAATCTCTTGTCATAAAGGACTAATATGCATGCATTGTATTCCTTTTAGAGGAGTGTAACTTATTCCATTAAGGAGAGGTATGCATGCCTTATTTAAGGAGAGTGTAACATATGCATTAAAGTGAGTGTAAGAGGAATATTTTATGACACATATTTAATGAGTGTAAGAATATTTTATGACATATAGTTAATGAGTGTAAGAGGAATATGCCATTCCTTGATGATTGCATAAAAGAGAGTGTAATGTATAATTAAAATAGAGAGGGAGAGAGATTTACATAGAGCCATGAGAATCATCAAAGAGAGAGGTGTGAAGTGATTGAGGAGATATAATTCCCTTTTAATAATAATATCATAGTCTCATAAAAGATAATAATAATATTAATAATATTAATAATATTGAGGATTAAGTTGAGATTGAACTATTACGATTGATTAATCATAAGTTAAGTGATTTTCCTTCAACTATACTTGTTTACCCATTGATTGGAGGTGATTTACTATTTTTGGAAAGTCATACTTGAAATCGTAGACATGAATTTCTATTTTTAGAAAGTCACAGGAATGAGGTTATTAAGGAAATTCATCTATGAGTTGCCCATGAGTGGTATTTTTCTTCCGGATAATAGGGATTCCGCACCCCTATTGTATGCATCTTTGTGCCTTAGTAGATTGAGGAATCTGCGCCCTGATCTACTCTAAAGATCCAAGATTCCACACCTTGATCTTTTTAAATATTCAGGACTCCACACCCCAAACATTCCATTATAGATTCAAGACTGCGCGTCTTTATATTTCATGGATTTAGGACTCCGTGTCCTAATCCTTTTATCATATATCCAAGACTCCACGTCTTTATATTTCATGGATATAGGACTCCGCGCCCTAATTTCCATGGCTTCTCATCTATTCTGCTTTGAAACTCCGCGTTTCACCTTAAGGTACTGATTGTGAGCTCATACCCATCTGATGGTTCGTTGGTAAGGTATTCTTCCAAGACGTGCACACATCACAATCTCATAGATCAAATATATCAAATGAATTTCATAATTAACTTATTCAAATTTTACCAAATATTGTGCATGACTTCCACAATCATTTTGGTTTTGGAGAAATGACTTCCGCAGTCATTTATAAGTTGAGCATCCCCATTGGTAATGACCAAGTCCCCTGCCACATCATGCTTAGTACGATATTACACACATATAATCATACAAATCATGTATCATCAATAAATCATAATTAACCATATGTTCCACGTAACCATGATCATCCATGGATCTGTGTCTCAATTCTGAATCACCATTCATGTCATACACCTATGTCCAAAATAGGATACCAAAAGAGAAAACGTCGGTAATATGCTCTTAACCAAAGTAAATTGTTGTGTACGCAACCATATATATTATCATAAGCACACAACAACAAAGTTACCTAAACTAGGTCATAGCATATAAGCATGTACATAAGTCTTTCACACATAATATTATATCATTATATCAAAATCACCATCTTTAAGTGTCATCAAAGTTATCTCACTAAGAAGGGACACTACATACTCCCCCCCTTGGGCTAAAATTGGCCCGAAGTTTTTCCTACGGTCATAAGATACTTAGTTCTTTTAGATTCTCCTATCAATAAGTTGTTAACCTTATGTATATGTATTTGATATATTTTTTTTCTTCATGTGAATCCATAGTTTAATGTTTTCTAAATTGGAAGCAACTCCATGAAAACTAAACACACCATTCTTAATCAAGTAAAAAATATATCCATGCCATATTAGACATGTTTTGATATAAATTACCAAATATTTTTATCAAAACCAACCATACAATTTATAGTACCTTATAAAATAATATTGTACGTAATTGATACGATATCTACTTAATTTATCTATAATAATTTGATATTCTACATGTTTTTCTTTCTCATAGTCTATATGAATCCTACATGTGTCATCTTAAAAGTTCTATAGTATGTTGAGCTTGCCAAGCTATAAATAGAACACACATTGGTTGTATACACAACAATGATGGTCCATCCCATATCACAATCAAATTGGCATACAATAAGAATAAAATAATCCACATACAATTTCGAGTGAAATTATGCAACAAAACATGATGTTATATATAAAACCCACTCTTACAAAACAAAACATGACGTTATATATAAACCACACTCTTACATCCCACTTGATTTATGTCTTCTCAATCCAATTTTCCTCTTTTCATTCCAGAAGACATCCTTGCAATCGAAATATTTAAGATTTATCTTTAGTTTTTACTAAACGTTTACTCTTTAGGCAAAAATACAATTTGAGGTTTAAGGCACCATTTTTGTTTTTGTTTTTGTTTTTGTTGTTGTTGTTTTTCTTTTTTTAACTAACAACCTAAGGTTAAATACAGTCCTCATTGACCCACTTATGTATTATAGATCATTCCTTTACTTTGCATAATCTTCATTATTATTCACTTCTGTAACTTGACAATCAATTATGAAATGACTTAGTTAGAAGATCTTCATTTTGAGAGTAGATTAATGATATATATTTTTAAAGTGTCTTGTAATCAATAACAACTCTCACAATTATGAAAATATGGTAACCTTGATAGCTTTATGTCAATTTGTTTTCCAACTATGAAATCAGTCATGATTTATATTCAGTAATTAATCAAATAATTTGATTTCATATCTTATTCCTTACTATCAATACATACACAACAGCAAGCTATGAAAACCATACATTTCTCAAAATGTGATGAATATTGTTAAATTTACATAATATTTAGACTATCACAAGGGAATTTCTAGCCTAAAGTTAGACCCCCCCTTTCTTTTAAGGATAATTACCACCCTCTCAAATTATTACAACATTTTGTAGGACTAATAAATACTCAAACAACTATACATCCCAACAAAAAAATTCCTAAATCCAACAATCCCTTCCATTCCACATACAATACACTCATCTTAGGCTTCTAAATCATGCAAGAATTACAATTCATCAAAATGTGATCTCACTCTCCTTCAATTTCTCCCTCAAAAAATATCACAAGAACATATTCTTGTAAAACAAGAACCCAACTAAGCTTTTCATTAATCACATTCTTCTTCTTTTTTTTTCTTTAATTTCAAATAAAACAAGTTCTCACCACATAAAATATTTACCTTCTAAACATGTTATTCTCTTCACAGTTTATAAACAATTTTAATTTTGACACAATAGCCAAACTAGCAATAGCTTAGAGCAATACATGAGTTCAATCCTCATAATTCTCTAATTAATTTGGTTAAATAGAATGCAACCAATATTCAAATGATAAAATCATTAAAGAGACTATTATGGCTTTCCTAGACCTAATTTGTCGTAAGCCAATAGAAAAGTTATTTCATCAACTTATCACAATAATCTTTTTCTACATTTCAAGAATTTGAAAGTCATTTTAATTCTACCTAAATTCAATACATACAAAAGGATTACAATACTAGAGGATATATATCCAGTTCACACTTCCATATATCAAAATCAATTATTCCAAACATTCTAAACCACCTAATGGTGTTTAGTATACCAATCTTAGTATGTTCATTAATGGATTTAAAGCTCAAGAAAATTTGGGTTACAAATCTCTATCCATTTAACTTTAATTACACATAATCATTCCTTAATCATCAATATCAGATTCCATCAAAATATTCTAACTAGAAGAATTACTTAGCTCATAGATATATTTTACTTTGGATTCCACACCCATACTTTACCTCATTAATTATCTCATAGATATATACTAGTATGGATTCCACACCCATACATTTTCTCATAGATATACACTAGTATGGTTTCCACACCGATACATTAGATCATAGATATATCTTAGTATGGATTCCACACCCATACATTTTCTCAAAGATATATGCTAGTATGGATTCCACACCCATACATTAGCTTAAGGAAAACATAACATTCAAGTGTTCCTTAAAATGGCTTCCACAACCCATCATGCACCAATCATTTAAGCCTCTTGTTTATTAGGAAGTTCATACCTCAACCTATTATTTGAGTAATTTAAAGTTATTTGATGCCTAATGTCAACCCAAAATACACAAAATCATGCCAAAGAAATCAGAGAAATTTCATTCTTACTCATTATGAATGTATTCCCAAATCATATTTTAACACATCTAATTAATACACATACATTACTCTTGAATTTACATTCACAGTTAAAAGTGACATCTTTTCAAGGTAGCTTTTAGTTAAGTTTCCTTTAGTGTAGGTACGAAAAGATTCAAAATTATCATGATGAACTCAATCATCACGTTAACGGAATCTCTAGCCTTACACTTGTTACTCATTCCCAAAGCATACACACCAAGGTCATCACACTATAGTCCGGATTAAGCCAATATTCTTCTTGGTAGATATGATTTCAGCTAGTAAAGATGGCTACTAATCCCATATCACATTGAAAATGATGCACTAAAAAGATATGAAACCATGCATTCACTCCACCTATCTCACTCATTGATTGAAAATCAAGTCATTCACATGCTTGGGTTTAACCCCAAACTTTCTCAAGCACATCCTTTCCCAAAGATGTCTTTAAGCATTTTAACATATTGTTGATAATGTGTCTTAACAAAAATATAAAGGAATATAAGGGAATACTTTTTATTTCATGAGTCACTAAATGACATAATGATAATAATATCCTCTATGCAACCACTATGCTTCCAAGTCAAGATATACAAGAACTCAACTTGCATGGAAAATCAACATGCATACATCATCAAACTACAAATAAGCATGTTGGCCCATTAGGCCTAGTGTTGTAACTTGGCTCGATACCATATGTAAGGTCCCACCTTACCTACCATAATTATCATAGAGAAATATTATAGTAAATCAAAATGATATATATATATATATATATATATATTAATTTTTATTTATTATTATTATTATTTTATTTATTTATTTATTTATTATTATTATTATTATTTATTTATTTTTTTATATATATATAGAAGTTATTGGTGTCCTTTACACTACACCCCGAATTCTATCAACTTATCTTCAAAGCTACCAAGTTCAAGGTTTATCAAGATCCAAAAAAAACTACAACCATAATACTTGCTTCTCAAGACTAAAATCACCTTTAAAATATAAATTGTTTAGTGGGATGAATAAATGTCAACCTTTATGAACCACAATTTACAATAAGCTAATTGTTAATTCTGTTGTAATTAAATGTGTTCAAGAGTGACTAATAACATGCTTATGAATTATTTTCTTAAAAGGATAATTTAAATTATATAGAGTTGGCATCCCATAATTAGGAATTCATATGTGAGCTGATATTGCAACAAATTACTTACCGCAATTTTGACTTTTCAACGAGACCCTTTAACTCAATGAGTTATTACGCTAGAAATACCTTGATTGCAAATCTTAAATTAACTTAAGCCTTTTGTTTTATGGACGGTTCATAAACGTAATTAGATGCAACCATTGAACATTATGAAAACCAATTTACAAGTATGGAATGTACAACCATTGAGGCATTTTTGTCAAACACTTACAACCATTATCTCTTTAAGGTGTTTTCACAACAATTAGCTAACATGAATCCAAAGTTACATGACTTCATTTTTTTTTGTAAGTAGTGTCAATAATTGAACTTAAGATATTAGTAGACTATCACTATATTCATTGTTGAATCTATACCAATGAATATAAATATTTAGAAATTTCAAACATAGCTCACAATATTGTAAGGTACAACCATTGAGGAATTTTGACAAATAGTTGGCAGTCATAAAATAAGTTGTCGTAAGGTTATTTAAATTTTCAAATTATTAACCATTTATACTTTAAAAACCATTTCCAAGTGGTTAGCCTATATCAGTATTCATCACTATAAATTATCAGCAAGCTTCCAATATAAAAAAGAACCAAACAACAAAACAAAACAACAAAGCGTTCTACATGCAACAACAAATATGCAAAACAGAGCATTTGGGAATCGATGTCCGAAACCTTGATTTTTGAAATCAAAGTTGGGGTGAAATGGCCTATGGGTACGGATACCCCCCTGAGTGGAGCTGAATCGCAACAGAGGATGCCCCATAAATGCGATTCTTTAAAACAACAAAAGTTATAGCCTAAATGTTTCATTTACGACTTTTGTCAAACATATGGAATGAAAACTTACAACTACACCTCTACATGAGGAAAAACAACCCGCATTTATGCTACTAATATATGCTCATTGAAATCACACATTTCTAAATCCACCATATGAGTTCTTGAAACATTTTACCACCCACAAGCTAATTCATTTGACATGAGTGACAAGCTTTTTGCACCAATTGCTACAATTTAACAAACACATGGAAGCCCCGAATGCTACAAACCATTAAGGCTTTCTCACAAAATTCCGATAGTACTATTACAACAACTTGAATAACAAAAACATTGAAGAATATGAAACATAAGCCATAACTAAAATTTATCTCCAACTTACCTCAAGCATTTGATCTTCCAAACTATACTTTAGTTTGCCATTATTTTTGCATTTTCTTTTAAGGGTTGATTCTCAGAATTCCTCCAAGCATATTTTGGGTACATGTCCATTTTCTTACTTCTGATGTATGTCGCAAGTTAGCACTTATTCGTGCATAAATAAATTTATAACATTACTCATTCACATAATTTTGTCAAACACTTTGCAAACTATCCTAAAACCATTTATAAAACATGCATCTATTAATTACTTGAAACGAAAACCATAAATCGTGAAATACTTACCCAAGTCCTTTGGAATTTATTTATTGAAATTACCTTCAACAATATTTGGCTTTCCTTTCTCAAATGCTACAATACCAAGATTAGTACCATAAACTATACCAATAATAACTCCAATATTGAGATCTAAACATCCATACATATAGATTGATCTAGTCTTCATTTTTAACTAATCAATAATATTTTAGATAACATAAGCCTAAACCAAAATTAGATGCTTACAACAATTTAAATGTCTACCTTTTATTTTATGCTAAATCTATACTATAATTTTAGGACAATGGAAATTATACCCGAAGAGATATTCATCTCCAATCGTTGAGAATATGATCCACCTTCGATCCCTTAACCAACTCATTTGAACCATCCAGCTTTTCCACCCAACCATATCCAGGGAGAACTCCTCCCCCGGGAACCCCCGAGCCGTAAAGCTCACAAACAAGCACTCAAAATACAACAAAGAGAGAGAGAGATGCAAGGAAAACTAAGGAAAATAGTTTTCACTTCCTCTAAATACCACTCATGTTCAACCTCAATAGATACTTAGTAGATTAGTAAGAAATTCAGATTTGTTTTGGAAGTAATTGGATACTCTCCATATTTCTCCCTCTCACAATATTCCTCAAGTCTCTTCCACTGTTGGCATTACCCCCCTCCCTAAATGAGAATACATGAGACTCATATATAGGAGGAGCAACAATCTCTTGTCATAAAGGAGTAATATGCATGCATTGTATTCCTTTTAGAGGAGTGTAACTTATGCCATTAAGGAGAGGTATGCATGCCTTATTTAAGGAGAGTGTAACATATGCATTAAAGTGAGTGTAAGAGGAATATTTTATGACACATATTTAATGAGTGTAAGAATATCTTATGACATATATTTAATGAGTGTAAGAGGAATATGCCATTCCTTTGATGAGTGCATAAAAGAGAGTCGTAATGCAATATTTAAAATAGAGAGAGTTACATAGAGCCATGAGAGTCATGAAGGAGAGAGGTGTGAAGTGATTGAGGAGATATAATTTCCTTTTTAATAATAATATCATAGTCTCATAAAAGATAATAATAATATTAATAATATTAATAATATTGAGGATTAAGTCGAGATTGAACTATTACAATTGATTAATCATAATTTAAGTGATTTTCCTTCAAGTATACTTGTTTACCCATTGATTGGAGGTGATTTACTATTTTTTGGAAAGTCATACTTGAAATGGTAGACATGACTTTCTATTTTTAGAAAGTCACTCCAAAATTGTTAGGAATTAGATTATTAAGGAAATTCATCTACGAGTTGCCCATGAGTGGTATTTTTTCTTCCGGATAATAGAGATTCCGCACCCCTATTGTATGCATCTTCATGCCTTAGTAGATTGAGGGACTCCGCGCTCCGATCTACTCTAAAGATCCAAGATTCCACACCTTGATCTTTTTAAATATTTAGGACTCCGCGCCCCAAACACTTCCTTATAGATTCAAGACTCCGCGTCTTTATATTTCATGGATTTAGGACTCCGCGTCCTAATCCTTTTATCATATATCCAAGACTCCACGTCTTTTATATTTCATGGATTTAGGACTTCGCGCCCCTAATTTCCATGGCTTCTCATCTATTCTCGCTTTGAAACTCGGCGTTTCACCTTAAGGTACCGATTGTGAGCTTTTACCCATCCGATGGTTCGTTGGTAAGGTCTTCTTCCAAGACTCGCACACATCACAATCTCAATGATCAAATCAATCAAATGAATTTCATAATTAACTTATTCAAATTTTACCAAATATTGTGCATGACTTCCACAGCTCATTTTGGTTTTGGAGAAATGACTTCCGCATATTTATAACTTGAGCATCCCCTGTTGGCAATGACCAAGTCCCCTCGCCACATCATGCTTAGTACGAGATTATGCACATATAATCATACAAATCATGTATCATCCATAAATCATAATTAACCATATGTTCCACATAACCATGATCGTCCATGGATCTGTGTCTCAATTCTAAATCACCATTCACGTCATACACCTATGTCCAAAATAGGATACCAAAAGAGAAAACATCGCTAATATTCTCTTAACCAAAATCAATCCTTGTGCACGCAACCATAGATATTATCACAAGCACACAACAACCAAGTGACCCAAACCAGGTCATAGCATATAAGCATGTACATAAGTCTTTCATACATAATATTATATCAAAATCACCATCTCCAAGTGTCATCAAAGCTATCTCACTATTAAGGGACACTACAACTATCCTATCATTTCATTTTTGAAAAATTCCATGTGATGTCACTCCATGAACAAAGAAAAAATCGACTTATGAGCTATAAGAATACCATACAAGCATTCTAATTCTTCATTTCACCTTCATTGAGCACCTCTCTACCATCGTAGCCTATGCCAAACAACTGTGGCATCAAAATTCCTCCCAAAAGCACTTCCTTACCTCCCACGCTGCGCTTCTAGCTCCTATGTTGCGCTTTCGAATTTGCGGGCCAAGAAAGCATCAAAGGGGTTCCTTTTAGCATTTCACAGGTTCTAGAGTCTCCTTGGCAAGTAAGTATAAATTTGTTACCTTTCTTATGCATCATTCTTCTTAGAAAACTTAGTGAAATCCCTCTTTTAGGATTTCGTTGCACTTTTTGTTTCTATTTGTTTTTGATTCATTACAGTGGTAAAAAACCTAGATCTTATACTCTATCACCCTCAACCACACCTCACATACCTCCCTTAAACATTTCCCATACCCATTCCCTTCATCTCCCTCATTTTCCCTGCAAACCCTAGCCTACGCTACGCTTGGGAAAATTCTAGGTTAGGATCTGTTTTGGACCTTTTCACACCTTCCCTAACTCTTTTCAAGAAAATCCACCTCCCTAGCATCCCTAATACTCATCCCCATATCTAAAAAATTTCCCAAGAATTATCTCACTCTCCTTCCCCTAGCCTAGTTGTCCATTTCCCCCCGTTTTCCCAATCCCACTCTACCCTTCCCTCCTACCAAACTAGGGTTTTGTCAAGAAAATTGAAACCATGGATAGTGAGAAGAAGAAGTAAAATAAGGGGGGTCCTCGTCTCTATATTTGAGCCATCCAATATGAAAAATATCAATGCTTCATCATTAATCAAGAAATCTTTGAAGATGTTGGGTGCCTAGGGTTTTGTGAAAAGATTCAAGAGGTAGATTGCCCGCCAAGTTGACAAGCCCTATGCCACTAATTTTAGAGGAATAATACCAATATAACAGGTGAAATTTTAGAAATCAAAATAAGGAGGTGATTGACATCATTTATAGAGTTTTAGATCATTTGCTAAGGTTTAGCATTGGACACAGGACAATTCTACTTCAAAATTATACTCCCAACGTGAATACGTATGAATTTGAAAAAAATAAAAGACGTTTTTTTCAATCATATACCAGAGAACAAAAATACTCTTACTTATGCACGTGTTATGAATGGCGCAGAAATTTACAAATACAAGCTTGCTACATGAGAGTTGTTAGACTTTTGGAAACTTGACTTTCAACAATTTTTAGCTTTGGAGTAGGTGTTTAAAGTGCTGATGAATCTACTGGTAGAAAAAATCATACTATTTCCAACCATAGCACTTGAAGCCAAAATACCTCAAGGGAAGGCCTCCAAACGCCCTCTTAAATACCACACTTCGCTTTTGGTGAGAGCACGCTACGCTACAATTTTTTAGTGACCAACCGTGAACGGATTCTGAACAAATGAAAACATATTTTAGAACACCAGAGGTTTATGTTATTAAATATATCAATTAACAAAACTTCTCGCCTTTGAAAATTTTTTAATGTTTAGAGAGATATTTCTCAACCGTTGAACCCTATTTTTGCGTAAAATTTTGGGAAATTTTGGTCAAATTTTGGAATTTTCGGCAATTTGACAATTTAACGATGGATAGAAATACAGGAGTACATATTAGGTATATACTGGTTTTCCATGTCAGCTCACCATTTTCAAGAAAAAGTCACTGCTGTGTCAAAAAACATGTTTCGCTCACCTTTTAGCCCCTCGTTGCGCTTTCCGGAGTAACTCATGGGAGAATGGGTTTTAGAGCTATGGAGGTGGATTTTGAAGTTTAAAGGTCTGTTGGATAGAAGATTTTGATGTATCTTCAACATACTTCAGGTCAGCTCCAAGATAAGAAAAATGCTAAAAAGGCTCTTCAAAGCAACACGTTGCGCTTTTTGTCTCTCATGCTACACTTCTAAGAGCACACTCCGGCGTCTCCGTCTCTCATGCCACGCTTGAGAAAGCATGCCACGCTTTTTGCCAACAAGTCAATTTTTTATTTTATCACCAAGGTCAAATTTTCATGATGTAATTTGTCTTCTTGGGTTTTCACATGATTTAATTAATTGTAAATGGAGCTTGTAAAATGTCACTGATGTAAATTCATAGTCTTTAATGCTTGTAAAAATTCCATATCAAAGGCTAAATAGGGAGTTAGTTCTTAACCTCCCTAAGCTTGGAGGTTTGGTTAGGATATGATTAGTGTGACTGGCTCTATCAAGATGACTCTGACCCTTCAGAGGGGGAATTCAGTTTTGATCTATATGTAATGAGCCAGAAGTCATATTCAAGGTTGGACATCAATTAATCAAAGGTTTTGAGCTAGAGTAAATTATACCTTTGTAGAAATATAAAGACAATTGCAAGTGTTATCTTGGGATTTTGTGGTAGTGCTTTTTAGTAAAAGTCTTTGCTTCCGTTATTTCATTATATTGAATATTTGTTTCTCCTTATTACCATTAGCTTTCTTTCATGTGATTGTCTCAAGAGGTGTTGCAATAGACTACATTGTTTCTATGCTTTGTTTTTATGAGATTTTCATGTTTTTGTCTCATTTCTTATGATAAAATGTGTGTTAGCACAGCTCTATTCTTAGTCATGAGTGTGTTTTATTTTTTTTGTATTTAGGATAAAATTTGTAAATTTCAAATTTTTGTGAACGCCGCCAAAATTTACTGTGTAGCGTCCGTTAGCCATGCTCTGACAACTGCTTTAATTCTGTTTATGTATGTTTCTCCTTTTACTCGATGCTACTTCTGGAAATTCCGCAACCTCCATGTTTAAAATAATAATAAAAGTGCATCCATTTTTATGTTAGCCACATGTTCATTATCAACTAAGGTTTAAAATTTTTATCATGAGCTATGTCACGTGATCGTAAAGGTCTACTTTGAGTGATGTCAAGTTAACATGGTTAGTACGTGGAAGAAGCTAGGTGTTAATCCGTAGTTAAGAAAATCTAACCGTTGTTTGTCCTTTGTCGGCCTCCGAGTTGTTATATCCACATGTCAAGGTATGTATATAGTGTCAAGGGTAGATCATGGATCTCGCAATTTAATGTGGTGATCGTTTGGTTTGATCACACATGAATGTTGCCAAAATTTTAGGCCTCACATAAGGATATGATGAAGGTGACTGCCACCTCCACCTTTAGCTTTAACCACCCGTAGCGGATCATCCGAAACACAACATACAAATAAAGTTAATCATTACTACCACAAGGTGTGTTATATGGTCCGAGATATTTCCCATCATGAAAAATTTCATGCATGGAAAGGTGAACCAACATATCATTTTAAATCACCAAAAGAAAGGGAAAACCATTGGTTTTCGAGTTCAAATCGTTGGTGAATGGGCGGCCTGTATGAGCAAACTTGAAGAGGGAGACCTGAAGGATAAATATGCATTAAAGATACACCAACACCTATTAAGTGAGCTCTCCTAATCTTTACACTTATCGATTATAGCAGTAAAAACTTTATTTATTGCCGAAGATGACTAAGAAAGGGTGAAAACTAAAATGCATTGAACCTCCGTGAGCTAATTTTAGTTGATGCTAATTCGAAATGTGAGGAGGTTATTTGAAGGTATGGTGGTATCCATTTTGCTCAAGATTAGGAAGCTCCTTACCTAGGAGGCTGAGGGTTTCCCATCATTCGGGCGGTAAGAATAAAATGTCTTTGGCCTTAGATTGCAAGCATCACAGAGTTTATTGTCAAGCTCTCCACCTTCCACATGTGTTACATATCATTTTGTCACCATCCCCTAAATCCCCATCTCGCATATCGGAGGATAATTTCGTGACTAATAAGAAGTGTCATGCCTCGCAAAGACCATCATTGCATCCCTTTCCATGAGGAAAACATTACTCATAATAATTCTTTGAGTAGACCATCAAAAACACATGTTTTTGGGTTGGCGCCGGTAGGCTCGTTATGCTCCTCGCGCCAATGAGAGATTAACACTCCGAGACTCCACACCCATTGGCGCCCGTCCCGCTTATCTACCCATGCCAAGCTATTTTTGGAATGTTTTTAAAATATAGAGGCGAAGTTTCCATGCTAACAACTTGTGGGAAAGTCGCCCCGGGTGGTTCGACCGAATAACTACGAACAACTCTTCGGCCTATTGTTTCCACCTTTGGGGGAACCTCCCAAAGGATAAGGCCTCCCTTCCATCATTGTAGGGATCCCAACCTCCTCCTCTCTTCTATAAATAAATATATCTCCCATTGATACACTAGGGCCGACAACCGAAAAGTTGAAAAGGAACTCACGAAGAACATTTTGTTGGTGAGATAAGAGCAGAGAAAGAGACCTTGCCCAGAGAGAGCTGAAGCCAGTCCTCGCCTCATCCTAATTCCCCGATGATCCTTCAAGACACACTTCAACCGAACCCACCCGCGGAGGCCGTGACGTGAAGGCTCCAGCTTGCAATCTCTTTCTTTCTATTTATATATACATGACTAATGTCTAGTTCCCATCTTGTGTTAATATGGTTTATTTACGCAATATGTTTAATCTTCCTTGAACGATTAACTAGTTATGAATGCAATTATTGTTCAGAGTGCTGGGATTTTTTTCCCCTTTGATCTTTGCAAGGTGAACTGAAAATTACTTTCCATGACCACGACTGTTGGGACAAAGATCAAGAGGTCACATCGCTACAACCTACAACAATCGCATTGACTGGGTTGCAGGACAGCCTATCCCAACCTATTTCATTCATAATTAGAACCTACACATTAGCTTGTTCCCTTGTTGTTAGACCCACTCTAGGGCTAGAGGGACTGCCTCTGCCCCAGAGGATTTACCTGTGCATCTGGGCTGCTTCCGCGACTCGACCGGGGATCGTTGTGAGTTTGTCGTCTTGTTGCTCAATAGGAATTTTCCCTCACAAGTCAATCTCGGGTCATTCGATTGATTGTCCGTCTTTTGGCTGAACATTGGAATGCTCCCGTTCAACTCCGTAGTGTCAAGATTTACCTTTGCTCACTAGTTTTTTCCTTTTCCCCATAGTTTTTCGGCTTGGCGCGGTTTGCTTTGAACAACTTGCGCCAATTGTCACTTGTTGCCTTCAAGGCGCAGCGCCAACCCCCGTTTGGCACAGACACCGAAAGTCGCACCGAATCCGTAGAATTTGGTTTGATCTTCTTCCGAGTTTTTTGCCGCCTGTGCTTGACTTCCGGATTTTTCTTCAATTTGCAATTGGTATTTTGGAATTTTTTTGACTACTTTGGTAAGCTTGTTCTTCTCAACTCGTTTTTCAATCATGTCATAAGTGAAGTTCATAGCCCTAGGGTTTCTAGGTGTCTTTTGGTCAAGAGTCATGACAGTTTGAGTCTTTTTGATTTTTGTCATCCGATTCTCGATCAATTGTGTTAGTATTTCTTGATCCTTTGTGTTTTTGGTTTGTTGAATGATTACCTTCGATTTTTGTTTTGACTCTCCGTTTCTTCACTTCGATCATAGATCACATCGCTTCGTTTAGAACATTTTGAAAGCCTCGCTTTTTGCTTCGAAAGAGTGCATCATTGGTTTGAGTGAGTTTTAATGTTTTTATTGCGTTCGACTAATTCATTTTAAATATTTACATTCATAGTGATCAAAACTAGTGTTCGATTTGATTTTAATGTAATAGTGCATCATGTGCTTCATTCATTAATAAAACAATTTTTTTTTTTTTTGCATTCTTTCATTTGCATCGAAAATGAAAAGTTCTTTTGCATAGCTATCTTTTAAAGGGGAATAGGAAAGAGTTTTTCGTTTCTTGTTTGGTTGCATTAGATGCATTAGTGAAATTCTTCTTGTGTTTTCCTTGTTTTCTCTCGCTTTGTGAAATATCTCTATCCTTCTCTCTTAGTTAGCATTCATCGAATGGAAATGATGTTTTTTTGCATGTAGTGTGCATTTAGGTTCAAGATCTATCTTGTGTAGGGCTTTGAAACTGAAACATTAATTCAAGATCAACCTTAAAAATCAATTCAATCAACCTAAGGAAACATTGGGACGTAGCGTACACACTTTAGAGGTCTGTGCTAGTGACGTTTCAACGTCGTTAAAACTAGTAGCCGTTGTTTCTCTTATCCGAAAGCATAGCACGCAGTGATTGTGATTTGTGTTCCCACACCGTCGCGTATATAAAGAGAGACCCTCATAGGTTGCAATCCTTGCATTCGATGTAGCCGAGTCTCCGCCGCCCGTAATCGTGATACACCGAACACAACATTTGGGGAGACTACCCGCACATACATTAAGTCCTTGGTCATTTCTCTTTCATTTGATCACCAAGGTGTATATGGCACACGAAAACTCGGGTACACCCCTTGCTTAGATTACTTGAGTAGTCATTTTAGTCTTTTCGTGACTCTCTAAAAAGTGAAAAGATCATTGAGCGCTTCTCCTTTCACGCTCGTTTCAACTTGAAAGTGATAGAGTCACCTTTTTTCCGTTTTCGACTCTAAAATATGAAACGACAAAGTTGTTTGTCTTAAAATAATATTAATCTCCTCCCACGAAATATTCCTCGTTAAAGTTATCTTCCTTAGAGTTTTGTTTTATGGTTTTTTTCCAATGGCAACGTTTTTGAGTTTACCAACCAAGGAATCCCCTCCGAAAGGATCCTCGTCCTTTTCTTGCTTTTTGGAATGTTGGTGCTCCTTATATGGTAACATTGTCCCTTCCGGTTAATCGTTGGTTTTCCCCGTGGTTATTCTCCACCTCCGTGGTATCGAGTATCCCGCCCTCTCGTACAACCATCTCCTACACCCTCGAACAACATAATTTTGATTCTAAGGTGGAACTCTCCCCTTCTTCGCATATTTCTTCATCCTCCTCTTCTACTTCGCCCGGCGGACAATATGGATTGTAGTAACCAAGTGGCTAAGAAGAAGAAGAAGATGATGAAGAAGAGGAAGCTAGATAAAAGAGAGGCTAATTTCCGTGGCTATTGCGCCGATACCTTCCTTTGATAAACCATCCAACCTTCCACGTAAAGTGTACCCTTGCATGTTGTGCAAAGGTTACCATCTTCTTTGAGACTACCCCAACATTCCCAAGGTACTAAGCATAACCATTGATCGTCCACCGTTGCCTTTGGCTTCTGAAGTCATATTGGTGGCACATATTCGACTAGCAATGATAAGACTCATAAGTAGTTGTGGTAAGATTACCAATCCCCGTAAGTTGTGTGAAGGGCATCATCCCATTCACCTTTGTCCGTACATGGATGAAGCCACGAGAGTGTCGGAAAACCATACCGTTTCCAAGCAACCTCGCCTTCCTCCGCTGGTTACTAGAAGATTTCCTTCGAGTCATCCACTAGAAGTTGATTCAATGATAGGTCAAGATTCATCCTCGGTCGATCCCATTCCCCCGAAATTCAAATTCATGAATCCATTCCCGACCAAACTACCGATCGTGGAATAAGTCGATCTGATCCCGCCCATGGTTCATCGTATTTTCCGTCGAGAGGATCATCCTTTCCAAGTTCTTCTCTTTGCTTTTCATATTCCTCGTACTTGAGAAAGATCCCCGCCGTCCCCGTGACTCAAGAAGTTTCTCTTCCCCGTTCCCATGTCCGTGGTCTAGGAGGATGCTCCCCTCTTTGCTCGGTAACACCAGGGGATGACCATCTCGGCCGATGGTACCCCTCCAAGTAGTTTGGTCACGCCTGCTCGATTGAGTCGACTTCATGGATACCGCCTTCCTTCTTATGTGCCTTTTCGAGGTCACAATACAAGCCTTAGATATGGTTGTACCTAGCACGATTATTATAGATGAAGGCGTGTCTATTAGTGTTCGTCTTCAACTACTTGGAAAGATTTTGGTTCTCCCAACGTTTGTGCTCGTTATGCGTAATATGTTGGCTTTTAAAAAAGGAACCAAACAACTATTAGGGATCTTTCCAAAGTGGCTCATTACTTTGGGAGGTAAAATCGCTCATATAGACGTGATGGTTATTCTGTGCGTTCTTTGTATTTCAATTTACTCTTGGGGCGCGACTATTCTCGTGCTGCGGGTGTGCTTGTCTCCCTCTTTCATGTGACCTTGCTTTCCACACAAGGTCGATTGTGACCATTGATCGATTTCATTCTTTAGTCCGAAGGTGGCCATTTTTCCACCATCATCTCTCCCCGTATTTTTATCTGTCAGCTTGTATCTTCCTCTGTACGACGGTTAATTATGTGGCCACTGTTTCGTTGCCCTCTTTCATCATAAGCACGGCAATTACTCCATCGGGGGCATTCAATCACGATTTCTCAAGATGTTATTCCCCCCATCGTATGCAAACCTCTGAAGCCATGACTTCTTATTCATCATGATGAAAGGTCGTTTGGAGCAGATTTTCATTTCTTTGTGTCAAGCCCTTGCAAATGCCGAAACAAGCTCATTGGAGCACAATTTGTTTTCTTGTGTCAAGCTCCTTAAAAAATGAAACAAGTTTCTCAGAGCACGGTTCATTTTCTTGTGTCAAGCTCCTTAAAAAATGAAATAAGGTCTTTGGAGCATAGTTCATTTCTGTTTGGGCTCAACCTAGTCTCCTAAATTGAGTTCATTTAATTGTCAACTAGGGTTGCAACCGTCAAGGAAGTGTACCGTATGTGCCTAGGTGTTTGTTTCTTAATGCGTTGTGTTTAGTGTTTTATGATGTTTTTGGTCTTTTCGATGGTTTTATGTTCACAAGGAAAAGAACTAAAATGCTGTGGAAAGAAGCTACCGTTAAAAACAAAGCAAAGCTCTGTTATGAATGACAAATGCAAAGAATGAAACAAAATCAACCTAAACTATGACTTTAAGGGAATACAAAGCTTGATAATGAATTCAAGGAAATGAATCAAAACATAAGCTTAACTTGTCCAATTCTTTTCATTAAAGGTATTTTGGAAGAGCTTGAGAAATGGGCACCTAAGTATACAAATTCTCCTAACTAAACAATTAAACAATTAGCTTATAATGATACAACATCTTATCCATGATTAAAGGTTTGTTGAAGCATATTTCGAGAAGAACATTGGTAACATCATAAGATCTCTACTCTAAGACTAGCTCCTAATTCTATTCTCGCAACTTAGTGTAACATCACTAAACCTTACTCAAAAGTTATAGATTTCTTTTTAAAGTAGTCTTTTGAGGAAAGGTTTTGTTTATGAAAATGGTAAAGAGGTTGCAAAAGTACTTCAGCTCCTAATACATCGTCTTCTCGTCCGATGATTATGAGTTAATATAGGTTTGAAAACAAAAGAAGTTTTGTAAATAATGAAGGCCGTGGTGGTTAAGTTTAACAACTAATGTAAATTAATATGCAATGGATGACAACTAAATGTGGAATGTACATACAAAGGAGCTAAGCTAGAACCGAACTAAAGTGCTACCAAATACAAGAAATGCTAAACTAACAAGCCATTATCAAACTTAAAACTGAAATAACAAGAGCATGAATTGAATGCAATTTGACTCCGTGAGTGCCCTAACTAAGTTATCATGCAATTAATCTATGGGATACTACAGCCTATTTTTTCCATCATGAATGGTATTTTGGAAGAGCTTGTTAGAACAATCCTTCCGTCGTACAATTCAATGCAAATGCAAACATAAAGACTCGAAAGCAATTATAATTAAAACTAAGACATCACAACCTATTTCCTACCCATTGTTATGACATTTTGAAGAGCGTTTTAAGAGTAAGATCATCTATGCTACTTAGTGTAAACAAACAACTCAAAACCTTCAAACATCACAATGCCTTAGTCATCATAATGATTTTTTGGAAGATTTTACTAGAATAAGTTCAACCGTGATAATGAACAAAAGAAATTGCAATTAAAATCTATTACACTTACTGGCCATTTCTCATTCATTATCAAGTGATCTTTGGAAGAGTTTCAGAACAAGTATAGCTATAGTGACTAATGAAATTAACTATGAAATCAAACTTAAAAAAAACGTGAAAACGACCGAGATACTTATCTAAATTGCGAAAGTAAAGTCAAGCCGTATGTAGGGGCCCTCTACCACTCGTACTGGACCCAACTCAAGATCAACCCAACGCGTTCAAAGCAATGTCGTCTCTTCATTAAAGGAAAATAACTTAAAACAAAGTATTCTCGGTCTTCAAATATAGTACTATCCATGAAATCTAATCAAAATCTAGAGCTTGTCTCTGGGCTTTCCCGAGTACATTTATAACAAATCTTCATAAATAACTCGCAAATACGAGGATCATTGTCTTTCCTTATCAAAATTGTACTAGAACTCTGCTGCATGGTACAGAAAGGGACAAAGGACATCCGGATCGTCCTTGTCCTATTAGAAGTCCGCCTCCTTGAATGAGTTCCCACGTACAAAACCACGCTCCGTAATTCAGCTCATTCTTCATGGTGAGCAACAAACGTTAGGACATGATGTGGAATATACCCATGTGTGGCTTTTCCGAGAGGACATTCGGAACATGCTTGAACGTGGTACAACTGCAGAATTGGCGTTAGCTACTGAATCGTATCTCGTAGCTAGTTTCGCTCAAAATGCATTACAATGACAAAATCACAAAAAAGCAAGTTAGCCATATTATTCATTCTAAAAGTAATTTTAATTAATTTCATTGATCATTTGGGCCTGGGATAACAATGGAAAAAAGAAAATGGAGTGAAGTAAGATAAAAGAAAGAATAATTTTGGGGCTCAACATACCCCCACTGCTGACTTCTTGCATGTCCTCATGCAACTTATTCCATAAACTCACATCCAACCCTTTTCTTCTTCTTTGCCTGGAAGTTAAAGGTCTCCTAGGTTTCCTGATGACTAACTTGAACCTTAAATTGGTAAGTGCCCTGATTAGCTTCTTGTTCCTCTTTTTCAACTTTTCATTAGCCTTTTCCACTTTGTCCATTTGTGGCTGTGGTTGAGTTCATATCAATTTTGAGTTTGACTTGTTCCTTTAGAATATCATTCTACTTTTGATATGTCTATTAAGTACTTCCACCATACCTATCTCTTCTTAACACATCTATTTCAGATGCGGAGGACTAGGGTTCGATTCTACTCTCCAAGCTTTCCTTTCCAATGTTTCAAAATAGTCATAAACTTCTCATTGCAAGGTGGTCAATTTCGTGGATTTCTTCATCAAAATCTTCTTCAATAGAGGTTTCCTCATCTTCTATGTTTATCACCCGGTTTGTTTGATCTCGTTTTTTCCTTAGTTTCCCCCTCGAGTCTATGGTTTCTTCTGGGCCGTGGGATGATCCCTCTCCTTTTCCGTGCGTACATTTTCTCGATTACCCTCTCTTCGTTAAGTTGTCTCTTAATCCGAGCCGTCAACTTCTCGTAGATTATTTCTTCACTACTTTCCCCTATTGTTTTGTCAATTTCCCAATTCTTAGAGGCTCTCCATTTTCTCTCGCTTCTCTTGTAGTCGATGTTCAGGTGAAGGCTCTTTTGGTTCCTCAAAGTGATTTATTACCAAGAAATTATCCCAAGTATCTTTTGTTTTAGCTAAATGGTGTTCAATTAAAATCTTAACCAAGCCATGATGATATAGAGTTGTCTCTAGGAATTGGACTCTCCTTTGAACACTTGAAGCCATATTTTTTAAACTTTGAAGCAAGAAATAGGGCAAATTTAGCTCTTCCTCTAAGAAATGCATTATCAACCTAATATGGTAAACATAGAAAGTACCATATATCTACCTTCACAAGTGATAAATTTTTGTAAGATAAGCAATATGTTTCTCCATTTATTCTTTAATGCAGTAGCTTGGAATTCCATTTTTAAACACAATGACATCCATACTTGGTGATTTGAGGATTTTTTCTTCCATGATTCATTATGAAATTCTCTCGTTCTTAAACCATCTTTCTCTCCATGTTCAATAATCCCTGCTTTCCAGAAACTCTTGACAACGTTGAATTTAACATCTCCAACTTCAACTCCTATCTCCTTTGAATGACCTCGTAAATGTTTTAGTAACTTCTTTGTGGAAGCCATTAAATTTCTCAAGGAATTGTAGCCATCCCCGCCTATTGCAGCATTTCTCTCGCTTTGAGGGCATCCTTCCGTGCATTTTGTGCCCACCGGTCTGGGCCCTCACGATGAGGCCCATAATTTCTTCTTCAATATTCAGATTATTACTCTTTCTCGCTCACTGAGACAATAACTTCAACCTTCGAACCGATATTCCTCTCGCTCTGATCCCGTGATAGGTGGTTCAATATTCAAACTGATATACCTCTACCTTACGGTGATAGTGGCTTCAGATTTCAAACTGATATACCTCTGTTTCACGGTGACAGTGGCTTCAAATTTCAAACTAATATACCTCAAATTGATATACTTTTGCTTCACAGTGACAGTGGCTTCAACTTTCAACTGATATACCTCTGCTTCACGGTGACAATGGCTTCCAATTTCAAACTGGTATACCTCTGCTCACGGTGATAGAGATACCTCTGTTTTACATAATGAAATGATGAAGGGTTGGCTACGAGATGGAGTAATAGGGAGTGGTTACGGAACGAGTTAATGAAGTGAGGTGAAGAAAACAAATCAAGGAGTGAAAAGACTGCGGAGATTTTTTTTACAACGGATTCAAAAATCATCATTAAATGATTTGGCTGGGTGACGTAAGAAAATCAAACACTTCAGCCTTCTAACCGCTTAAATGATGATCGGGTATAGAATTTGAAATGAAGGATTTTTATCCAAAGTTTTGCGGAGGGTATATTTGGCATGATCAATAAAAATAATCAAAACAACTTTTCGAATGATTCATAACTAGACTATACTAAAGTTTTCATGAAATGCCATTATAATCAGAATTTTTTACCTTCGCTTTTCATCTGTTTTTTGTGGTCTTTGTATACTTTGTTCTCCTCTGGACACCATTACTTTGTGAGTCTTTATAATCCTTCTTGATTCTTCTTGTTCATGGATATACTGGATCATCTTGTTGCACTTCAAATGTTTGTTGATTAGTGCCTTCAGGATCTATAGCTGCGGAATGACTGTCTGGCTGCGGAAAGTCTGATTAGCTGCAGAATGTCTGTTTAGCTGCAGAATGTACCTGTAGAAAATTTTAATCATGGAATGGAGTGGTTTGGAATATACATAGAATATTTTATGGAATGAGTGAAGATAGATGGTGAAACATAGTATAATGGAATATGTATGAAGTGAATGATGGAATGGGATGGATTCAATTTATGAAATGGAGTGGAAGAATATAAGAAATGGCCTGAAATCCATGACATGTGTTATTCATTTGCAGAAAAACATCAAACTTTATATTTTGATATGGAAATGAGGTGGATGAAGTATGGAATGAGATGAATGAAATATGGAATGAAGTGAAGTATGAATGAATGAATGAAATGGAGTATGGATGGATAAGTAAATGGAATGGAATGAAATGAGATGGATCATAAGTGCAATGGATTTGAACTTATGATTTTGTAACAGCTGCTTGCAGAAACAAAATGGAAAAGTTAGAGTGTCAGAAAGACTCTGATTTTCACCCTATCTTTTCTGTATAAACATGCCAATCAATGATTGGTTTTCATGTTTATACTTTATTTTTTTAAAGAAATGATTCAGAAAATTCAATCAAGTTGATGAAGAAGAAAGATTCTTCTTCATTAACTTCACATCACTGTTTTCCTGGAACTTCTTGACAAATTCTGCTCTTGAGAGTGGTTTGTGATACAGCTTCAATCTATGACCATTCACAAGAAAAGTGACCTCTTGTTCATCTATTGTCCTGATTTTTACTGCTCCATTGTAAAAAATTTCAACAATTTCATATGGCCCAAGCCAATGTGTTTGAAATTTACCTTGAAAATCCTTGAATTTTGAATCAAACAAGAGAGCCCAGTCACCTTCTTTGAACTTCTTCTCTTTGATGTACTTGTCATGCCATCTAGTCCTTTGCTGTTGGACTAGACTTGTTTTCTGAACTGCATCTTATCTGATCTCATCCAATTCATTAATCTGCTCCAATCTATGCTTTTGTGCCTCCGTTAAATCAAGTCCTAGCTGAACTACCATTTTGAAGGTTTGAATCTGGAACTATATGGGAAACAAAACTTGCTTTCCATAAACAAGTTCATAAGGAGTATGACCTGTTGTGTTTCTCCATGTAGTTCTGTAGGCCCACAAGGCTTCAGGAAGCCTATCTACCCAATCTCTTCTATGTAAATGAACAATATTTGTTAGGATTCCTTCAATGACCTTATTAGTAGATTCCACTTGACCATTTGCTTGTGGATGATAAGGAGTAGATTTTCTATGCCTAATTTTGTACCTCTCCATCATTTGCTCCACTAACCTTGATGTAAATTGAGCTCCTTGATCTGTAACAATTTCCCTTGGGACACCAAAACGAGTAAAAATATCCTCAAAAAGAAAAGTAACTACAGATGCTTCATTAGCAAAAAGTAATGGCTTGGCCTCTACCCATTTGGTAACATAATCGGTGCAAACTAATATATATCTCTTTTGTCTTGATGGAGGACTAATAGGTCCTACAAAATCCAAAGCCCATTTTTCAAAAGGTTCAATATGTACCTGAGGTTGTAATGGCATCTCACCTGAAGGAGAAGGTTTCCCTACCCTTTGGAAACTGTCACACCTTTTGACATACTCTTTAACATCTTTAAACAAGGATGGCCAATAATATCCTAAATGAAGGATCTTATAGGTTGTCCTCTTATCAGAAAAGTGTCCGCCACAAGGTTCATCATGACATGCTTTGAGAATCTCAGGCATCTCATCTTCTCGAACACACCTTCTAATGATCAAATCTAGACCTGTCTTATACAACTCATTAGCAACCCATGAATATTTTGCACTGTCAAAAATGATTTTTCTTTTATCTCTTGCATTCATTATTGAAGGAAATTTTCCTGAAACTTAATAATTAGCAATGTCAACAAACCAAGGAGTTTGAGTAGAAATTGCAAAAAGATATTCATCAGGTAATTGATCTTCAACTGGAGTGTCATCTTTGATGTTTTGGAGTCTAGATAGGAAATCAGCTACTGTGTTTTGTTTTCCAGGCCTATCTAGAATGGTAATGTTGAATTCTTGTAAAAGCAATAACCATCTTATGACTTTGCCATTAGTAATTGATTTGTTCATTAAGTATCTAATTGCAGAATGATCAGTGTGAACAAAAGTTTCATAGCCTGTTATATAGTGTCTGAATTTGTTTATGGCATGTACACCAGCTAAAAACTCTTTTTCAGTTACAGTATAGTTTAACTCTGCAGGAGTCAAATTTTTACTGGTATAGTAGATGGCATAAGGAATCAGGTCTTTTTGTCTCAATACTGCTCCTAGAGCTGTATCAGAAGCATCTGTTGAGATATGAAAATGTAACTTCCAGTTAGGTCCCCTTAAAATAGGTGCTTCAGAAATTTTTGTTTTCAGGGTTTCAAAGGCTAACTGACAATCAAAATTCCATTTGAATTCACAACCTTTGGTAAGTAATTTGAAGAGTGGAGATGCTATCTTGGTGAAGTTTTCTATAAACCTCCGATAATATCCTGTAAATCCTAAAAAACTCCTAACATATTTTTGACAACTTGGAATAGATAAGTTAGAGATGACTTCAACTTTTGACTCATCAACTCTAATCCCATCCCCTGAAATGTGATGCCCCAAAACAATACCTTTAGTAAACATCATGAAACATTTCTCATGACTAAGTGAAATATTTGCTTCCTGACATCTCTTTAAAACTTTTTCCAAGTTTGCTAAAGCTTCTTCAAATGTATTTCCATAAACTGTGAAATCATCCATGTATACCTCTACACAATCATGTATTAGATCTGAAAAAGTTCCTAATACTGCCCTTTGGAATGTTGCAGGTGCATTGCATAATCCAAATGGCAATACTCGGTAAGCATAGGTACCCCAAGGACAGGTAAATGTGGTTTTGTCTTGATCTTCAAGTACTACTTGGATTTGGTTGTAACCACTAAACCCATCTAGGAATGAGAAGTACTTTTTTCTAGCTAATGTATCTAACACTTGATCTATGAAAGGTAAGGGAAAATGGTCTTTAAGAGTAGCTTTGTTTAATTATCGGTAGTCAACACATACCCTCCATTTACCATTTTTCTTTGGCACAATTACCAAAGGAGAAACCCACTGACTATCTGAAATGGGATAGATGAAGTTGACATTTAACAATTTTTGCAATTCTTCTTTAACAATCTCCCTAAGATTTGGATTCATCTGTCTTTGAGGTTGTCTGATTGGTTTAAAATTTTCCTCTATATAGATGTGATGAGTGCAAGTCTTGGGGCTTATCCCTTTCATGTCAGTGTACTCCCATGCATATGCAGAAGAATGTCTCTGTAATATCTTGACTAACTCTTCTTGTTGAGATTTTTCTAGGGTCTTGTTTATATTCAAAGTTTTGCCTGGAAATATCTCACTTGTAGAGCTGCCAAATTTATCCATAGAATGAAGAGACATCTGTCTTGATGACAAAAACTCAATGTTGGATCCCTCTTGAAATGGTTCATGTTTTTATTCTGAAGAGGATTCAAAGTTTTCTAGAGTATTCAGAATTTGATTATCTTCACTAATTTTTGAAATTGTGAAGAGAGGTTGTAAGTCTTCTTCATCCTCTATCCATTGAGTATCATCTAAATATGTAATTGTCCTAGCTGGAGGATACAAAGTGAATTTCTTAGTTGAACTACCATAAAAAATGTACATATCACCGGATCTACAACTAATGAAAGCATCAGCTGTAGCCAACCAAGGTCTTCCTAATATAATATGATGTCCTCCTAGATTATTCTTCGGGGTTAGGATCATGAAATCCACGGGGTACTCCCAAGAATCTAGGGACACTGGAATGTCTTCTATTACCCCATCAGGTTTGATCACAGATCTGTCTGCTAATTGTAATAATGTGGGTGTAAAGAGAAGATTAGGAAGTTTCAGTTTATCCATGATTTGTCTACTCATGATATTGATTGCTGCTCCTAAATCAATGAGTGTGTTTTGGATTTCAATTCCATTGATGTGAATTTTAAAAACTGGATTTCCTGGGTCAAGATACTTTGGAATAGCGATCTTGCCCATCATAATGTCTGCTATTTTTCCTGCCAGTTGAATTTTCTTTGTTTCTCTTATTCTTTTTCTTGTTTTCTTCATGCTCAACTCCTTTATTGTTTTGGCTAATATTGGAATTTCCTTGATGGCTTGTAATAATGGAATTTTAATGCAAACATTTCTCAGCTCATCTAGGAAATCAGAATTAGGCACCATAATTTGTTTTTCTACACCTCTATCAATTTGCAATCTTTCTGGAAAGGGAGGTATAGAAGTAGATGTTGATGGCTGCTCTAATACAGGAGTTGAAATTATTGGATCTTTTTGCTTTAATTTTTCAGTGTTTGGGTCTTGAAAATATGTATCTTCTTCAAGCCTTTTATTCACCCGTAGAGAATCTTCCTCAGAGTTATCTTGTTCTTGTATGATCACAGAAGGTTTCCTCTTTTCAAGTATTCTTCCAGAACTAAGTTGAACATCACTAAGGTCTAAAGGAGTAATTAAATAAGTTGGAAACAGTTGGCCTTCTATCATGTACGTGTTCTGAGGATTTTTATTATTGGGGTTTGGTATGGGTTGAGCAGGCAACTGATTTGATTTTTGAGGAAATGGTAATGGAAGTGGTTGATTTTGATGTGGTAGGTTTTGATGATGTTGTTGAGGATTTTGTTGAAAATTTTGTTGAGGATTTTGAGGATAAAAATGTGGGTATGGTGGATAGGATGGTGGATACTGATAGTACTGAGAGTATCTTCCATAGGGATTTTGTGCCCCTTGTGCCCAAGCTTGAGATTTATTTTGAAATTGAGGCCAAGGTTGCTGCCAAGAATTCCAAGGTGGAGGTTGGTTATACATTTGATCATGGAATCCTTGTGTTTGAGGTCCTTGCCAAGGCCTTCTAGAGACAAAATTGAGAGATTATGTGGAATCTGTAGGAGTTTCCTCTTGAAAGACAACTTTGAGACCAGGAAGAGAAGGACAATTCTTGGTATCATGTTTTTCAGAACAAATGACATAGGTCTCTACAACTTTTACATCCAAAGGACACTCTCTCAAGGCATGTTTCTTTCTACATTTGGGACAGAAGATTGCTAAGGCATCAGATTCATATTTTTGCTTGTTTTGTATCTTAAGGGTGTCTATTTGTTCACTAAGACTCCCTAAGATGTCAGATTTGAAATCATCAAGCATATGTCCTATTTCTGACCTACTTACTGTCCCAGAAGAAGACTTACTTGCCCTTGCAAGAGCAGGATCTCTTGGACCTTTTACAGTTTTAGATTTCCCTCTTGAAAGGTTGATACATAACTCAGATATTTCAGGTAATGTGAGCTGTGATATATCCCCTTTTCCCATCATGTTAAGGATATCCAACCATTCATCCCTAATTTTTTTCAACAAAAGAGCTTTTAAGGTGTCTTGATCTAAGTTTTCCATTTTTGCTCTTTTGATGTTGTAATGAAATCTCTCCAACAAATATTCCAAGTTTTCATCTTCTTTTTGTAACATCTTAAACACTTCTTCCTTATGATTGACCGGCATACAATAATCCAAATAGCTCTCTAGAAATGCTTGTTTCATGTCTTCCCATGTCTTAATAGAACTGTTGATCAAACTCATAAACCACTTCAATGCTGCTCCTTTCAATGTTGAAGGAAATAGTTTAAGTTTTTGAGCATCTTGTAAGTAGTCATAAGTTCTACATAGGATTTCAAATTCAAATAGGAAGGTTTCAAGATCTTCAGTTTTAAGTCCATAGAAGTTTGGAAGGACAGAGGGTGAAATGTTTTTCATGGTTGTATTAGTTTCTTCATCTATTATAGGAAACCCAAAAGAGCTTCCCATTTCTCTTCTACCTCTTCCTCCTTCTGCACCTCTACCTCCTTCTCCTCTACCTCTACCTCTACCTCCAAATAATGTGTGTTCTCCATTAAAGACTCCTCCTCCCCCTTCTTTTGCCATGGTTGATTCTCCTGTGGAAGTGGAAAAGTTTGTGTCCCTAACAGAAGTCTTTGGATCTTCTTCTAAGGCAGGTTCAGTGGTGGAAAGTTTCTCTAATGGAATATCTGATCTTAGGTATTCTAGAAGTCCAGGATTAGTAAAGGATGGAATGTGGGTCTGAGTTGAAGGAGTACTAGCTCTTGGTCTAGGTGAAACAAGTGGTGTTCTAGGAATCAAACTTCTGTTTCTGCTGCTTATGAATCTACCCCTTGAGTCTCTCTCTCTACGCATATAATTGTTTTTGGGAGTTAAGAAACAAAGGTTACCTAGTTTTCACTTCCCCGGCAACGACGCCAAAATGTTTGGGCTCAACCTAGTCTCTTAAATTGAGTTCATTTAATTGTCAACCAGGGTTGGTAAACTGCTGAAGTGAAGTGCACTGTATGTGCCTAGGTGTTTGTTTCTTACTGTGTTGTGTTTAGTGTTTTATGATGTTTTTGGTCTTTTGATGGTTTTATGTTCACAAGGAAAAGAACTAAATGCTGGTGGAAAGAAGCTACTGGTTAAAAACAAAGCAAAGCCTAAGTTATGAATGACAAATGCAAAGAATGAAACAGAACCAAACCTAAAATATGACTTAAGCAGAATACAAAGCTTGATAATGAATTCAAGAAAATGAATCAAAACATAAACTTAACTTGTCCAATTCTTTCATTAAAGGTATTTTGGAAGAGCTTGAGAAATGGGCAGCTAAGTATACAAATTCTCCTAACTAAACAATTAAACAATCAGCTTATAATGATACAACATCTTATCCATGATTAAAGGTTTGTTGAAGCATATTTGGAGAAGAACATTGGTAACATCATAAGATCTCTACTCTAAGACTAGCTCCTAATTCTATTCTACAACTTAGTTTAACATCACTAAACCTTACTCAAAAGTTATAGATTTCTTTTTAAAGTAGTCTTTTGAGGAAAGGCTTTGTTTATGAAATGGTAAAGAGGTTGCAAAAGTACTCCAAGCCTTGGGCTGATACTGTCTTCTGTTCGGATGATTATGAGTTAATATAGGTTTGGAACAAAAGAAGTTTTGTAAATAATGAAGGCCGTGGTGTTTAAGTTTAACAACTAATGTAAATTAATATGCAATGGATGAAAACTAAATGTGGAATGTACATACAGTGAGCTAAGCTAGAACTGAACTAAAGTGCTACCAGTCTACAGTAAACCGTGCTAAACTAACAAGCCATTATCAAACTTAAAACGAAATAACAGAGCATGAATTGAATGCAATTTGACTCCGGAGTGCCCTAACTAAGTTATCATGCAATTAATCTATGGGATTCTACAGCCTATTTTGTCCATCATGAATGGTATTTTGGAAGAGCTTGTTAGAACAATCCTGGCTGTACAATTCAATGCAAATGCAAACATAAAGACTGAAAGCAATTACAATTAAAAACTAAGACATCACAACTATTTCCTACCCATTGTTATGATATTTTGGAAGAGCATTTTAAGAGTAAGATCAGCTATGCTACTTAGTGTAAACAAACAACTGAAACCTTCAGTATCACAGTCATGCCTTAGTCATCATAATGAATTTTGGAAGAGTTTACTAGAATAAGTTCAACTGTGATAATGAAAAAAAGAAATTGCAATTAAAATCTATTACACTACAGCCATTTCTCATTCATTATCATGATTTTTTGGAAGAGTTTCTTAGAACAAGTATAGTTATAGTGACTAATGAAATTAACTATGAAATCAAACTTCAAAAACGTGAAAACGACTAAGATACTTATCTAAATTGCGAAAGTAAAGTCGCTCAGGAGGTAGGGGCCCTCTACCACCAGACGGAATCTAACTCAAGATCAAATCAACGCGTTCAAAGCAATGCTGTCTTCTGCATTAAAGGAAAATAACTTAAAACAGAGTATTCTCGGTCTTCAGAAATATAGCAGTCAATCCATGAAATCTAATCAAAATCTAGAGCTTGTCTCTCGGTTTCCCGAGTACATTTATAAAAAATCTTCATAACAGAACTTGCAACAATACGGGGATCATTGTCTTTCCTTATCAAAATTGTACTAGAACTCTAAAGGGACAAAGGACATCTGGACTGTCCTTGTCCTATTAGAAGTCTGCCTCCTTGAATGAGTTCCCACGTACAAAACCACGTCCAGAATTCGGTTCATTCTTCATGGTGAGCAACAAACGTTGAGGACATGATGTGGAATATACCCATGTGTGGCTTTTCTTGAGAGGAAACCTGGAACATGCTTGAACGTGAGGACAGCTTCAGAATTGGCGGTTAGCTACGGAATGTCTGCATTCTGTAGCTAGTTTCAGTTCAAAATGCATTACAATGACAAAATCACAAAACTTAGCAAGTTAGCCATGTTATTCATTCTAAAAGTAATTTTAATTAATTTCATTGATCATTTGGGCCTGGGATAACAATGGATAAAGGAAAATGGAGTGAAGTAAGATAAAAGAAAGAACAATTTTGGGGCTCAACAGTTTCCTTGTGTCAAGCTCCTTAAAAAATGAAACAAATTCTCATGAGGATAGTTCTTTTACTGTGTCAACCTCGTTAAAAAATGAAACGAGTTCCCTTTTAAATTTGAGTCTTTGATTAGGTCTCATGAAATCCAAGTCGAGTCTTTCGTTTGATATTATAATTTCACCTTCATTCCATCCACCTGTTAGTAACCAATAGTCTACTCAAGTGAATGCCATGAAGCTGGGGGGGCATGTACCTTGAATTGAGTCATCATGCTGGGGGCATGCAAACATTTCAATCATAGTTTTTTTCCATTTCAAGCTTGTGTAAAAATGAAACCAACTTCAAGAAGAGTTTCCTAATTTCAAGCTTGTGTAAAAATGAAACCATTCTTATTTTACCTCTCGTGATTTCCATTTTATTAGCCTGTTTTTCCATATGAACCTTGGTTTTCTCATTCCATCGTCCCCATCTACTTGGCCGATCATATGCCTTCACTTAGTTGTTTTACCCTTTCCTGAGGAACCGCTGCAATGAGCGGTCTTGTTAGCCAGCCTCTTAACCTTTACTTGTTTTGAGCAGTTCCACCATTACCGGAACTAGTTTCTACCCTTAATACCACTCGTTCCTCCAGGAGGAGTCAAATTTCAAATCTTTTCTGACTCTCAAAAATTTAAAATATTGCCGAGACTCTTGTTGTTTTGAACTTGTTAAAGGTTGCGAAACGTCATCTACCCAGTATACGTTTACTCCTTTTTTAGGCTGGGATAGATTATTTACAAAAAAAGAATACCTTGGCCTATCACGACTAAGAGGCTCTCTCAGACATTATTTTCTACCTTTTCGGATCTGAGGGAATATTTATGAAAAGGGACATGCTGGAATTTTCTTTTCCGCTTCTTTTCAAACTCTCTAAATATGAAAATATGCCGAGTTCTTCCTTTGTCAGACTCGTCAAAAACCTGATGACATCGGACATTGTCACCATGGCGTTGACCGAGTTCCTCCTTCCTAGGGCTCGTAAAATGTACTAGGATGGATTTTTCCGAAGGAAAAACTTACATGGCAAGCATATGCTATCCCCTTTAAGCTTATTTTGAAAAAATAATTGGGGTACTCACCAGAAATGGTGGGGGGAAATGGAACCAGTTCTTAGTCGTGTCGGCAGTATGTCACTCTTGAACATGACACTCATCTGCATTTGTGTCGAGTTGGGGACATCTCATTTCGTCATTTTTGGCCTCCATGGGTTTGGGTAATATGTTTTGGCCTCTCATTTGCTCTTTTCCATGTCATCATGACCTCAGATCCCTTGATGTCGAATACTGCCAAATCTGGAGTCGTGTCGCTGATATGTTCAAGAGAAGTTTCTGATTGCAGTTTTCAACCTCCCTCTAATCCTCTGTTTAGTCCTGATTCACTATCATCATGTTCCTCTATCTCGTGTCGATGATGTGGGACACTTTATGGCCCTCCTTTGACTAGTTCACTTCTTGTCGACTTCAGCTCATTATCTAGGAAGTTGATTTAGAGACTCCTTTCTGGTACCTTGGAGCTTGCATGCCTCAATGGCAAGTTCTTCGCATTCGAAGATAGGTCCACATCATTGGCCTTCGATCGAGTGATTCTGCAGGTGTTTGATGCCAGATCACTGTTCACATTCCGTCGATTGTACCTATTGTACCTTGAGAGCCATTATCATTATTGTTGGTATCTCTTGTGCCTATTAACAACTTTCATCATTGGCTGGTAATTAGGTGACGTTCTTGCATGTTTGACTTTAGCTCACATATTCACATGCTTGAATTTGTACTTGTTCAAGTCGAGATGGAGCGCAAGACCCTGGGTTTTGTCTGATAAGATCTAGGCTGCAGGATATTGTGGTTTATCATGCATGACTCTTTTGATTGGATGGTTGCGACCATACCTGAGTCTATTTATTTATCCTTACTGCTGGATGGATGCATCCATACCTCAGATCTCAGTTTTTATGTAATCTATTATGGATGGTTGCACCCATGCCACATGTTCATGTATCAGAGATATCAGTTGTATTTGTACTTGCAGGTATTCCGACAATGGTGTTTGGTTCGAACGCGTTCTTGTAAAGCATTTCACCCCTCCCTCACTCTCGGACCTCATGCTTTCGGGGGAATCTATTACACAACATTTTGTCATCGTCCCTGCAATCCCCATACCGCACATTGGAGGATCATTTCTATGACTAATAAGAAGTTTCATGCCTTGCAAAGACCACCATTACATCCCTTGCCATGAGGACAACATTCCTTTGGTTGACAATTCCTTGATCAGACCAACAGAAACACATGTTTTTGGGTTGGCGCTGGTAGGCCGTTATGCCCTCGCACCAATGAGGAAGATTAAAACTGAGCCCCGTGCCCATTCGTGGTCTGTCCCAGTTATCTACCCATGCCAAGCTGTTTTTGGATTTTTTTTTAAATATAGAGGCGAAGTTTCCATGTTAAAAAATTTGTGGGCGAGTCAGCCTGGGTGATTTGACTGAATAACCACGAACACCCTCCTTTGGCCTCTTGTTTCCACCTTTTGGGGAACCTCCCAAAGGATAAGGCCTACCTTCCATCATTGTAGGGATCCCAACCTCCTCCTCTCCCTCTATAAATAAAGCTATCTCCCATTGATACACTAACTGAACAACTGAATAGTTGAGGAGGAACTGCTGAACATTTTGTTGGTGAGATAGAGCAAAGAAAGAGACCTTTGTCGAGAGAGAGCTTAGGCTTGTGTCCTCGCCTCGTCCTAATTCCCCGATGATCCTTCTAGATGTGCTTCGACTGAACCCGCTGAAGGAGGCTGCGATGTCAAGGCTCCGGTTGTAATCTCTTTCTTTCTATTTATATATACATGACTAATGTCTGGTTCCCATCTTGTGTTAATATGGTTTATTTTACATAATATGTTTAATATTCCATGACTGATTAGCAAGTTATGAATGCAATTATTGTCTTGTATGTTGCTTTTTTTCCTTTGATCTTTGTGCAGGAATCCGAGTACCATTGCTGAAGGACCGCGACCTGTAGGGACAAAGATCAAGAGGCCACCACTACTACAACTGCAACAATCGCGTTGGAATACATGTAGGACAATCTATCCCAACCTATTTCATTCGTTAACTAGGAACCTACACATTACACTACAAGGAAAAGACCCTCTAGCGAAGGTTTTCAGTGTTATAAAATTGGCCAAAATTTTCAATAAAACATATGCTACCACATCCGTTTATGGTTACAGAGGTTTTCGCAGAGCTTTTAACAAAAATTCAACACAACTAAAAAAAAATGGGCAGCCAAAGGTTATTACGGATGTTGTTTTCCTTGGTGATCTAATCAGGGTTTAATGCACTGGTGCGTACCTGTGGACGACGCCCCAGGGCGATCGAAGAAGAATGCATCGGGCCGTTAAGGTATAAAACAACACCGGGCATAGTGTTGGTGATACAATGCACAGGGCCATTATAATTGGTCTTGGGATTTGAACGGTGCCCATAGGTCGTATCAACGCGCTGGTGCGTAGACTTATAGAAACGCACCAATGCGTCCTTTCACACAAATGCACCGAGCTTTATAATTGGTATCGATATTCGTGCAGTGCAAATATTTCATACAAATACACCGGTGCATATAGAGTCTTAAACGCCCCGGTGCACAGTATCACGCAAATGCACATAGATTTATAATTGGTATCGATATTCGTGCGGTGCCCATGGGTCGTCTAAATGCACTGGTGCAGATATACACAAGAACGCCCCGGTGCATAGTATCACACAAACGCACCGAGATTTATAATTGGTATCTGTATTCGTGCGGTGTTAATAGGTCGTAAAAAGGCACCAGTGAATATATAGACATAAACGCACCGGAGAGCCATACCGCACAAATGCCTTGATATTTTTGGTATTTGTGCGGTGCCCATAGGTCGTAAAAACGCACTGGGGTGCTTAAGAATACAAGCGCATCGGCGTAAGTATACAGGCACCGGTTTTCATTTTGTATTTTTTAGAATCATCGACCTGTGACAGTGCAATTATTGTGATTGTTTTAAATTCATTATTCATCAAAAGTCGACACATCTTATAGCAATATTCATATTAATTAAATATTTTTTAATGCATTTGAATGTGATGTTTGGATTAATTTGTTATATCATATCAAAATTATTGTGGTTTTTTAAAATTCGTTGTTCATCAAAAGTCAACACATATATATCTTATAACAATATTCATATGAATTAATTTTTTAGGAAGAAATCTTTCGGTAAAAATCACATTATCATGAACAAAGTCGACGCGTTTCGAACCAACCAGTGTGGTTCATCATCAGGACTAGGTGAGAGATCAGATGAGTCGTTAAGTTTAAATAGATGTAGGAGAGGAAAGAAAACCGTTAAAATCAACTAGTTTGACTATAAAATGGTTAGTTCAATAATTAAAAAATAAAAAACGGCTAGTTTGAATATTTAAATTAAAAGTCAAATTAATTTTTTTTTTTATAAATAAAAATAAATTTCAATTTTATAGTTTAATTATTTAATTTAATTTTATTTATTATTATTATTATTATTATTATTTTTAATTTATATTTATTTATTTATTTATTATTTTTTAATTGATTATTATACATTATTTTATTGTAAATCTTTAAAAATAAAATGAATAAACAATTATATAATTAAATAATAATAATAATAAATATAAAACTAGAAATAAAACAGTTCCCTTAATTTACAAATTTAATTACAAATTGAAACCGCTAGTTTGAATATTCAAAATAATAGCAAATTTTATTTTTATTAATATCGTTAATCGAATTTTC
This sequence comes from Pinus albicaulis, assembly GCA_034641835.2. NCBI lineage: Eukaryota > Viridiplantae > Streptophyta > Pinopsida > Pinales > Pinaceae > Pinus > Pinus albicaulis. The sequence continues at coordinate 510,975,790 of CM076582.1, read as the reverse complement.
AAAAACAAATATTATTTAATTAAAATTATTGTATTAAAATTCTATCTTAAAAAATTTAAAAATAAATAAAAGAATAATATTATTATATTAAAATTCTATCTTAAAAAATAAAAAATATAAAAGAATAAAGTTAATTGATTATTCAAAATTTAAATATTATATTATTATAATTATATAATCAATATATATAAATATATATATATAGATAAAGAAAAATATTTAAAAAAAAATAATAATAATAAAAAAAAAAAAAAATAAATAATTTTTTTTTTTTAAAAATAAAAAGTAAAAATTAAAAATTAAAAATTAAAAAAAGAGAAGAGGATTAAGAATATAAGGCAGGGATCCAACACCTGCTTATATTCCAACCGTCATCTCTATTGAGATTTATGGGCCTTTTTTCAATTTCAAGGGCCTCTCTTAACTTACGATGATGAAAATGATCAATTCGGGTAGGTTAAAAGAGGCCCTTGGGTGAAAAAACATCTCAATAGAAGATAATGATTGGGAATATAGCGAGTGTTGAATACGTCTGTCCTCTTCTCTTTTTTTAATTTTTAATTTTTAATTTTACTTTTTATTTTTTTAAATTTTTTATTTATTTATTTATTTATTTATTTTTATTTTTATTTTTTATTATTATTATTTTTTTAAATATTTTTCTTTATCTATATATATATATTTATATATTGATTATATAATTATAATAATATAATATTTAAATTTTGAATAATCGATTAACTTTATTCTTTTATATTTTTTATTTTTAAGATAGAATTTTAATATAATAATATTATTCTTTTATTTATTTTAAATTTTAAGATAGAATTTTAATACAATAATTTTAATATAATATTTTATTTTTAAAGATTGAATTAATATATTAAAAATAATTATAATGGTAGATATTTAAATATATATTTATTTAATTTATAATTAAATTTGTAAATTAAGGAAACTGTTTTATTTCTAGTTTTATATTTATTATTATTATTATTTAATTATTTAATTGTTTATTCATTTTATTTTTGAATTTAATAAATAAATATTATTAATTAATTAAAAATAATAAATAAATAAATAAATATAAATTAAAATAATAATAATAATAATAATAAATAAAATAAAATTAAATAATTAAAAATTTATAAAATTGAAATTTATTTTTTTTATTTATAAAAAAAAATTTAATTTTACGACTTTTAATTTAAATATTCAAACTAGCGTTTTTATTTTTTAATTATTAGGAACTAACCGTTTTATAGTCAAACTAGTTGATTTTTTAACGGTTTTCTTTCTCTCCTACATCTATTTAAACTTAACGGCCCGATGCGATCTCACCTAGTCCTGATGATGAACCACACTGGTTGGTTCGAAACGCGTCGACTTTGTTCATGATAATGTGATTTTTACCGAAAGATTTCTTCCTAATTTATTGATGGATCACAGAAGCCAAAAATCTAGTAATTAATTTTTTATTAGTGCATTTCAGAACGACAATGGAGAACGCAATATAGAGAACACAATAGAATAAATCAAAACATTTTTTATTATATATATATATATATATATATATATATATATATATATATATATATATATGAATAAGACATTATTTGTCATGCAAAATGGGACAATTATTGGTATCCATTTATCTTTCAATTGGGACACTATGTCCATTACATTAAAGAAAATGTCTGATTTCACAGAAATTTTTCAAAAAATACAATGCCTTGCTTTTATATCCAAACATAGTGATCATCATTCTTTGCTTGAACTGCTGTCACTGCTAGAGCTACTTCCATGACTTGGGTTATTTTCAGAACTTTTTTGTTCACGGTGTTGATTGTTTTCTTCTTCTTCACCTTCCATCTACAAACATAAAAATAAACTGTAATGAGTGTATATACATTGGTGAGAATAATGAAAATTGCAATATTAAATAATATCAATCAATGTAAATCGAAAAGAGATGACGTACCAATGCAACAATTGACTCATAAACTATACACATTCTTTCAAAACCATGTAACATGCCATCTTTCAAGTTTTGATCTGTTGGCGCAGTGCCATACTTTGTTTCCTGCAAGTTTTATACCCCATAACAAATCATATATTTAATATAAAAGATTTATTTTTTCTATTAATTATAGACGGAGCTAAGTAAAACAAGATCGATAGATGCTTACAAATTCCACAATTAAGTTATGATATGCCAACATATCTGCACAACCCATATTTAACCAAATTTCAATCAATTCCTCTGATGGTTCTTCTTTGTATGTTAGCACCTATTTGAAGACATTGAATGATTATTTTTGTAAAACAACTTAAAAAATACAAAAATGAAATCTAGTTAAGTTGTTATAAGGAAGTAACAATTATTCACAAACTTAGATATCAATCCTTTTCTTCATTGTCGTCCCGTTTTATGTGCTGAAAGAGTTCCATTTTATTTTATTTTCTGCAAGAAAATACTTGAAAATTAATATTTAATGTTAAATTGTTTATTTATTTTACCTAATGATCGAAAAATTCAATGATTAAATATTACATTTGAAGCAAGTTGTTGTTGATATGGCTCCTCTAGCGATGCAATTTTGTCCATTTCTTTGACCATCTCCTTGTACACCTTTTTGGACATTCCTACTGGCATATTTCTGATATCAACTTGTTCATCTTTTGATATTTTCATAATCTTCTTAAAAATGTAACATGATAATAAAATATTTAATTTTTATATTGATATATGAAAAGTAAGTATAACAAAAGTGATATTTATAAATAATTCCAGACAAACATCTAAAAGAATATTACTTTTTCATTCCTTCTTTTTTGTTGTTGTACTTTTTTGCTATTAGAAGTTTGACATGTTTCATTGACCAATTCTCTGGAAACTCTTCCTGTAGTTTACATAAAATTTGGTTCTTGGAATCATTGGATTGGTTTTTGTATTGTAAGTGGAAAGAAAATCTATACATTCGTTCCACTAGATCTCTCAAACTTTTGTAAAAGTTTCCCCCCCTTTCGTTAACCTCTAGCACCACTCTAGATGAGCTAAGGAGCAATTCATTTTCATTTGCATGTTATATATTTTTTTATTTTCTTAGAACAACATTCCTTTTCTGAGTTGTTGGTCCCTGTAGAACATTAAACATATGTGAATTAATAGTCTTTTTCACACATGTTATCTAATAATTTTAATTATATTATTAATGAAAACTAAAAAAAGAAGGTCATATTAGATCGATAGTATTTTTTCATTCACTTGATTCATCCTTTTGTAATTTTTCCATCAAGATTTTATGCTCTTCTGGTCTTAGATCAGAAATAATATTATCGAGCTTCATCATTTTGTGGCTCTGCATGATACACAGTAAACAATACATATTAGTTAAACTTACATATAGTTCAAAAATATTTATTTTGTAAAAAATTTACAAAGAACTTGCCTTTTTTTCTTTTCTTGATGTGTTATCAGTATTTTTGTTACTTGATCTCTTGTCACTCATTTCTTTATCAATCTCAAACCTGTACCATATCATTAAATAATATATCTATAAATAAATTGTCAACTTTTCAAGTAAAAAAAAAATCTCAAAAAACCGGTGCGCCATTCATGGTTTACGCACCGACGCCGGTGCGTGTCTCTCTTCCAAACGCACCACCAAAATAGTATAATAGACCGTACGATGCTCTATGTCAACAAGGAGCACTAGTGCGTTACATGTCAATGACCGCATCGGTTAACCATGATAAAATAATAAAAATTGTCCAGTATTAGTTTTTTAGCATAAATCAGTGCGATATTTACATATGGCGCACCAATAAAAAACAAATATTAAATTTTTATCACATTACATTTTGTGGTGCGCTTGTAAAATACAGAACACCGGTGCGCTAAGTTACTTCAGACGCACCGATAAAAAAAATCTGTTTTTTTTTTAATTCATGCCAGGGCCCACATGGATTGGGATCCGACTATGCTAATCGTCTCGTCGGTTGGATGTCTTGGGTCTATATTTAGCAATACAAACCCTATAAATCTAAATTAAAAAGCCCTAATTCTGAAATCACAGAAAGAGGAAGAAGAAAGGGGAGAAACAAAAACAATGTAAGGTTTGTATTTTTTGAAAGTTTTTTTTTTTTTTTTGAAATAGAACGTTCGCGGTGCGCCATAATGAAATAGCACATCGGCTGCATATTTTACAAATGGCGCAATGAAAAAATATTTTGTTTTTCTAATTTTTTATCACAGTACTTGCGCGGTGCGCTGGGATAACAGAGTGCATCGGTGCGCTATTCCGCACAGGGCGCACTGACAACTTTTTTTTTTTTATAGTCTACACAAGGGTCGACATGGATTGGGATCAGACTATGAAGGTCCTCCCGTTGGTTGGATGTCTTACTCTTATGTTTAGCAATACAAACCCTATAAATATAAATTGAAAATTCCTAATTCTGAAATCACAGAAAGTGGGAGAAGAAATGGTAGAAACAAAAAGAATGTAGGGTTTATTTCTAAAATGGTTTTTTTTGCAAAACAACACGTTTGCGGTGCGCCATAATGCAATAGTGAACTGGTGTCATATGTTACATATGGTGCACTGATAAAAACATATCTTATTTTTTTATTTTTTTTATTACTATGCTTTCACGATGCGCTACTATAACCGAGCACACTAGTGCACTATGTTATGCAAGATGCACCGACGAAAAAAAAGTCTCTATTTTTTTAAGATTGACGCAAGGGCCGACATGGATTTAGATCTGACTATGCAGGTCCTCCTGTTGGTTGGATGTCTTGGGCTTATATTTAGCAATACAAACCCTATAAATATAAATTGAAAAGTCCTAATTTTGAAATCACAGAAAATGGGAGAAGAAAGGGCAGAAACAAAAAGAATGTAGGGTTTGTTTCTAAAATAGTTTTTTTGTAAAACAACACGCTTGCGGTGTGCCATAATGCAATAGTGCACCGGTGCCATATGTTACATATGGCACACTGATAAAAACATATTTTATTTATTTATTTATTTTTTTATCACTGTACTTTCGCGGTGTGCTGCTATAACCGAGCACACCGGTGCGCTATGTTACATAGGGCACACCGATGAAAAAAAATCTATATTTTTTTAAGATTGACACGAGGGCCAACATGGATTGGGATCCGAATATGCAAGTCGACCTGTGGGTTGGATGTCTTATGACCATACAAACCCTATAAATCTAAATTGAAAAGCAAGAGGGAGAAGAAAGGGCAGAAACAAAAAGAATCTAGGGTTTTGTTTGTAAAAATGGATTTCTTTTTTAATTTTGTTTCTAACTATTGCAGAAAAGGTAAAAAAAACCTGCAGAAAAAAAAGTTAAAATGAAAATAAGCTTTGATTTTGTTATTTTACTTCATAAAAAAACTACAGAAAAAGTAAAAAAAAAAATAGAATTTGATTTCTTATTTTACTGCATAAAAAAAACTGCAGAAAAAAAGTACAAAAAAACAATAAACTTACTCACATCGTTTGAAATTCTATGGTATAGGGTTTGACTAACCAGAGGTTTGGAATTCTGATTGTCTGAATACTTCTGTTCGAACGTATTTCCCTGCTCCACGGTGCTCTTGTGCTCTGTTTTCTCCAGGTATGTATCCTGCAAATATCTGGTTGAATTTTTTTGCAAAAATAGTGAAATAATGAAAAGTGTTTAGTATTTAAAGAAATGTTTTATGAAATTAGATTTTCAAAAATATTTTTCCGCTCATTTTTCAATTTATCGCTTTTTTTTTTTCACTTAAAGAAAATAGGGTTGCACTTTTTTTATTTGCAGTTATTCGTTTACTGGTGCGTCCTTTAATTGAACCGCACCAGTATGTCGTGTTATAAAACGACACCAGTGCGCAAAATTAAAAAAAACTCACTGGTGCGGTTATCTGTACATTACACACTAGAATGACATTTAAGTTTGTGCACCAAAATTTACTGTTGTTTTGCTCAAATGCAGAGAGAAAATCTCATATAATATATGGAATGGAAAATTCTTCAAAATCCATCTCGTTCCATAATATTTCTCAAAGTCCATCGCGGAGTTCTCCCCATCCATGTGGAGACGTAATATTTACTTTAAATTTGTTTTATTTTTTCACTATCTAATTGAATTTATATATGTTTTTTATCCATATAGCTAATCATGCACAACTTAATTAAATTTATAATGTATACAAATTTGCAGGTTCATGCAGATTCAGCATTGAGTTCAGATGCACAAAATATTGAAACTGCTCCAAAACGTCGGAAGTTCTTATCAGGAGCTGCATATCGCAAGGCGCATTTGGTAGATGAAAATGGACAACCACTTCACCCTGCCAATTGTAACAATATTGCATATTCTAGCCACAATCCCGAGACAATGATGGTAATTATAATTATAATTGTTTGGTATATATATTGATTAATATGTAATTATTTCAACGTCAAACCAATTTATAATCATGCAATATTGTCAACGTGGTTACTAATTGATATCATATATTTTGTACAAATCATGTTCAATTTTTTTTATTTTTATTTTTTTAATTATTAGGATTTTAGTGATGATGAATGACCTACCTACCATCTTTCGTTGCACCCCACGACAATGTCAAATCGAGAGAAGATTGAATTAAGAGAAAAAATCGGAGAGGAACGATACCAAGAATGGTTGAATCAACCACCGATTTAATTCTCACTACGTTCAGATTCACCAATTAGGAATGACTGTAACAATAGTAGTTCTTCACAAGCTGGTAATGGAGGCAATCAAATAGAGGTTGGTATCGATGATTACTTAAGGGATATGACTGCCATGGAAACAATGTTGTTAGATGCATTCCAAAATGATGATCAGCTAGGGGATAATGCTCATATCACTGACACATTTTTTGAAAGCCTTAAATTTGCTTTCACCACCCCTCTCTTTGGACCTGGCGGTCAGTCAAATTCTACCTAGTTGGGAACAACAAGTTACTGTACAACTTGAAAGAAAAGTTTGGCTTGTCGAATGCATGTTTCTCGGAACTTTTGAGGTAAGTTACCATAAATTACTCCCCTTATATAAATTTGAAATATAATTAGTACACTGCAATGAACATTACAAATGTTAAATTTTATGAATGTTAATAATTATATTGAGATTAATGTACATTTTGTATTAATATATTTTTCCATGATCACCAACTACAGGTTATTTAAAGATAATGTTATTCCTAGTGATAATGTCTTGCCCGGTAGCTGCGAAGAGGCAAAGAAATTGTTGAAAATGTTGGGTGTTGAGTACATATCATATCATGCATGTCCAAATGATTGTATTCTATATAGAGGAGAATATGCAGATAAAGAGATGTGTCCTAAATGTGGGCATGACAGGTATGATAAAAAAAAAAAGAGGGTAAATCATGCATTGGTCCTCCTTTTAAGATATTGAGGCACATACCTATAATCCCAAGGATTCAAAGGCCCTTTCGTTGCAAAGAATTAGCTATGTTGCAGGGGTGGCATGCCTCACACAGAATTGAGTTGGGAGTTATGCGAATCCCAACTAATTCAATAGCCATTAAGCATATAGAGGATACATGGCCCGAAAAATTCAAGAATGAAGTATGAAGTCTATGACTTAGCATGGCCATGGATGGCGTCAACCCATATTCCCTCTAGAACACCAACTATTCTGTTTGGCCTATAGTAGTGAGCAATAACAATATCCCCCCATGGTTGTCCATGAATAATGAACATCTTATGTTGGCTTTCATAGTCCCTGGTAGAAGACAAGTGAAGAATATTGATGTCTACTTACAACGACTGGTAGATGAATTGAAGGAATTATGGGATGGGATAAATGTATACGATGTATCAAGACCCATCGCAGCAGAGAGGATTTTTACGTTGTATGGCATATGTGCTTACACGAAACATAATTATCCAGGATTAGGAGTTTGCTCTGGTAAATTACATGTTTAATTTATTGATTTGTTTATATAAATGTAACAATATTCTTTCACATATTAGTTATTTAATTCGTTGTAATAATATTTTTTCCGATCTTCATGATATTATTTAACATGCCATGCATATTAATTAATGTATACAAATATAATCTCACAGGTCTTGTAACAAAAGGGTATTTTGGATGTAAATGTTGTGGACCTTCTCTAAAAACTAGATGGTCCAAGGGCCTACAAAAGCCAGTGTATGATTGCTCCAGGATATTCCTACCAGAACAACACCCTTACAGAAGAGCAGCATCCGCTTTCAATGGTAAACGAGAGAGAACCAAAAGGCCTCCAATAATGACACCAGCTGAATTGCTTAGAGCATATGAGAGAGAGAAGGAAAAGGAGTTCATAGAAATGTTCGATTCAAATGGGGAGCCTAAGTTATATGATCCAGATTTCTTGAACACCTATGTTGAGAAATTTCCCATTGGGATGAAAAGGAAATCTATCTTTTATGACCTCCCATATTGGGAGCATCTTGAGATTTCCCACTTATTAGATCCCATGCATATATTTAAAAATGTTTCATCTTCTTTATGGAGGCACATATCATCAAAACAAAGTGACACATTAGATGTTAGGAAAGATCTTATTACTTCAAAAACTAAAAACAAATATTGGCCAAGACGATTAGAAAGTACGGGATCAGAGGCAGGCGCTGGTCCCTCTAATTCATGGTTTTTCAAAGAAGGTGATGTCGAATGGAGTTCTAAAGAAGATGATATATCTTTGGCAAAGGAAGTTACAATGGATGTGAGGGTGCCAAATTCATACGGGTTTTCACTACGGCGCTGCTTCACCGTGGATGACCATTTGTCGGGGTTGAAATCGCATGACCATTTGAATCTTCTAAGAGTACGTATAATGTCAAAAGAATGATTTTATTATTTTTTATATTAATAAATTTTATCCCATGCGGGGATCATAAAACATAACTAATTTTGTATATTATTGCACGTGTTTATAACTTTGCAGTGTCATTATCCTTTGTTCATGCATGGGTGTGTGAAACATGAATTCCCTCAAGACCTAGGACGTGCCATATCTAAATTATCTACATTTGTACGTTGGATCATGTCAAAGGAGATTCATGTGGCTAGCATTCCACAGTGGCGTCAAGAGATAGTTGAGATTGTTTGTATGTTTGAGAAGGAACCGCCAACGAGTTTCATGGACTTACATGTTCATCTTCTAATCCACCTGGTAGATGAGGTTGAATTAGTTGGGGTTGTTTCTTGTTGTTGGATGTTCTTCTTAGAGAGGTACATGAAGAAATTGAAAGGTTTTGTTCGACAAAGGGCAAAACCCGAGGGGTCTATGGCAGAGGGGTACATATCGTATGAGTCTTTCTACTATGCCAGTGATTACATCAAGCAGATCGACAATAGACCAGGTGCGGTGATTTGGAGCGATGAATTGGATGAAGACAAAAGAGAAGGAGAGTTGCTCCAAACAAGTGGAAAAAAGCGCTTGATAAAGAGTAAGCGACTTATAATTTTTCAAATTTACAAAAATTAATTAATATTCATGTTGAACTTCGATATAATGTATATTTTGATCTCTAAGTACTATATAATGTTGGTTTGATTTCATCAGTGAATGCAGAAATTGAAGCAATCAATAAATTCATTCTTTACAATTCTGAAGCAACACAACTGTGGGTCGCATTATACGAACAAAACAGGATGAAATGGGATAGTGACAGGAAAGAATTCAAACGGTTGAATGGTAGAAGTGTGCCTTATCCCGATCATTTAAAAGAAAATATGCCAAAAATATGCCCCAATATTTGGGTTGTTGACCAAGTCAGAGAGAAATACGGTGCTACCAATCGTTACCCGCATGTTGAAGAGGATGCGCTAAACATAGGGATTGGGTGCAGCAACTCGGTAATAATCTTTTTAATTTATATGTAAATTTGAAACTTATATTAAGACATCTACATTTCATATTTTAACTACTGTTGGATTATTATTTATAAGACACATGACACTATGATTTTTTTAAATTTTTTATAATAGGTGCATTTGTTCCCATCTATGTGGGCATATGGACACCATTTTCACACAGAAAATGTCGATGCTGGAAACATCACAGAAGATTGTGGAGTGGAAGTCAAGTTCGATTAATCTAGTTGATATAGCCACCATGACCAACAACTAGTACGAGGGACGTTAGGTTACGTTGGAAAGATACAAGAGATCATTGAAGTGGATTTTTCTTCTTTCTAATGTGTTATTTTTAGGTGCAAGTGGTGGGACACCTTTGATCGGAATAATGTAAAGGAAGATCGCGATAGTAGGCTGATATGTATCAACTCTAGAAATATGTGGGATGAAGCTAAGGAGCCCTATGTTTTCCCTAAACAATGCAACCAGGTGTTTTTTTACCTAGATGTGTTGGATAGGGATTGGTGGTTTGTATTGACACATGACCCTAGATCAAAACATATTTTTGAGAACAATAGTGTTATCATGCCATGCAAGCTAGAAGATAATGAGGGTGATCATGAGAACCGAGAGTGATATGGTATATGTGTTATTTCATCAATATTTATACTTTTTAAGATGGGTTTTTCGAAATATTAATATAATATGTATTTTGAATTAATTGGTAATTTGCATTGTGTTAATGTTAAAATCAATAATTCACTTGATTATTTGGTATTATGTTGATCTCGAAAATGATGGCGTATTGTATAAATTAATTAATTTTTTTGTATCTAAGATCATAATAAAATAATGATAATTCTAAAGTATAGGAATTTATTTGCTTTATTTTCTAAACTTTATCATGTTACAATAAATCATATTATTCTAGATTTATTATTTTACAATTATTTAAAATTTACAAATTTAAAAATTTTAATAAATTCATTTCACATTAATACAATTAAAATTTTACAAATATTTTACATATAATGACAATTAGAATTAGAATTAGAATTTTACAATTTCACATACAATTACAAGTACAATTACAATTTTAGAATTTTACATATATACAATCACAATTTTACAAATTAAAAATTACAATTACAATTACAATTTTACAATTTTAAAAATTACAATTACAATTAAAATTTTAGAAATTCACATATATGCCATTACAATTACAATTTTAGAATTTTAAATACAATTAGAAATACAAATATTACAAATTTACAATATCATGATCATTTGGTATTAAATTAATTAATTAACATCACGTTCATGATAACCATCGTACAAACATCATATTTGAATAAAAAACACATTCAAAATCGCTAATTGCATCATCGTGATTATGATCATCTAATAAAACACAATTAACATTATAAATTAACATCATCAGTACAACACAAACATCAAATATATATTTCATGTCAAATATACATCTCATGCTATCACATACACATCTATCTGCAAGCTGCACATTAAATGAACATATCTAACATGACCTAACAACATACACATCATGATGATCACCAACATGTAAATTAAGTACAACTGCAACATGAACATAAAATACATGGACCATATAATATATATATATATAACTGAATAATGTTAAAAATATACAACTATAATATAAATGTCATGGATCAGCTGGTGGTAGTACAACATCAATATTAGTACTAGTGGCTGATGGTCCAGCCTCATCTCCATGACGACTGCTGGTAGATGCTAGTGGAGGCTCATGCAAATCTCGCGCAGCGCGAGGCTGTGAACAATCATGAGATGATGGTACGTTGCGCCTTGCAGACTTTCCATCATGTGCTGCGGCTCGATCATAACTTGCAATAGTCCTCGTCAGTCGCGTAAAAGTTGTCGTAACTCCTACGAAATGCCGCATCAGGCTATACATGTCACGCGACATGCCTCTCCACATCCATAATACCCTATCATCAGCCTCTATGTCTCTGAAATCAGCGGTCTTGATGCACACCTCAACAATCAATGCAATGAGTTGGTCGCCCAACTCCATCTTGTATCTAGCATTACTAAGACGTCAACCGCGCACCAGCGCACCAGCAGGAGGAGGTCTTTGATTTGCATCGGCCTCCTGATGAACTTCGACAATATCTGGCATGCCCTCATCCTCATCAGGATCCACACCTGAATCAAGTGGTGGTGGCGGAATCTCCTCGCCATCAAAAGAGCCAATGTCTGCAAAATATATACAGGTACACAACAATAATTAAAGGATTTTATTACACAATTTAATAAAAACAAGTTAAAGAACATGTTAGAATAAATTTAAATAAAACAGTAATACTACCTCTATCATCTGGCGGCTCATTAGCTATGAAGAGGATGTTGGCACACCCTCGCCAATCCAAACCCGCATAAGGACAGGGGACCAAAATGAAGGGATGCTCATTAACACTAGCTAGAAACTCTAGTGCATCATCTAATATCCTTGCTGGAAAAAGAGTCTCCTCCCTCTTGGGCATCATCTGCCCCCACATGTGCATACTGCCTCAGTAATCGGCCTACGAGGCTGCCGAAGAAAAGAAGGCCTCGTCTCTGGAAACCTCTCAAAAAATAAACAAAAAATCTCTGAAGCAAAAGGGAAGTTGACCCTCCCTTGTGCATGAGCACGACATCTATCTAATGATGTATAGAACTGCCACAAAAAAATGGCAGGCCACCTAACAAGTCGTGGCTGTTGTAGTAAAGAATCAACATAATATAAAAGCTGGAAACTAATGCGTTGCCCATCACTGGTGTTGTGCGAAATGGTTGAAATGATAAGTGAGAGACACTGGACCTCCTCACAACCAAACACACCAATACGTAACTGCCCTCCAACGACCTAAAACTCTGCAGGAGATACTAAATTTTCTCCAATGTATCTATGGGAGTAAACTAACTGACTCCCCACCACACAGCTAGCTGGAACCTCGGGGAACGAGAGAAAATCCACCCCTCTCCTCGATAGCCTTGTAATAAAATATACATCCTCCTTAGTGGGCGTGTACCACTAGTTGATACCAACCCGGAAAGCCTGTTGCTAGGCATTCCAACTTCGGATGAGATGTCTCAAAAACAAACTATGGGACTTTAGGGAAGTAGCCTCCTCATAGAACTTGAGGAGGCCTACTTGCCTAAGGAGCCCCTGCATTGCTGCTGTAATAGGGCGAGGTTACACATCTCTCTCCCTCTCTCTTGCCTCCCATAGGAGAACCATGTTATACTGTTCCGCCTGTTGTTGTTGTTGTTGCCCCTCTTCTCTCCTTTCATATCTCTAAATGATTGAAATATTAAACAAATTTTTTTTATTAAATGACACATGTATTTAAAAATATACATATATAATCATTTTTTGAAAAATAAATAAAATAAGAATCGGTGCGCCAAAAACACAGTCACGCAACGGTCCCAGTGCGTCTCCCCACAAAGTGCACTGGATACGGTGCACCTCATGATATCCACCGCACCAGAAGCGGTGCTCCAGAAAATGTTTTTAGCGCACCGTTCACTACGTGCGGTGTCAAGAGGTCGGCTCGCTGACTTCACTATCTGCCTGAGGCTTATAACTAAGTCAGCACTTCGCCCTCCTGCGACCGTACATAGTCGTCGGTGCGGTATTTTAAGAGGCCACACCGTTGACCTAGGCCAAATACAGTAATCCATGCGCTGACAAAAATATCCAGCTTGGGGCTGTTATCTCAGTCAATGCATCGCATCACCACAATTCAACGAGGTCAATGGTGCGACCAGGTAGCTGACCACACCGCTCTTTTTAAAGAAATTTAAATAACACTGTGCGACTTTGGTATCCGCCCCGGAATCGGTGTGGATACCCTTAGCACCGGTTTACCAGCCTGAACTGTTGATAATGTCGAATTGCGGTTCCAGTGCGTTGAAAACATTACCCACCCCGAGGATGATAATTCCATCAACGCACCGAGTTGCCGTGATACACCATTATCAACGGTGCGGCCTGGTAACCGACTGCACCGCACTTTTTATTTTTATTTTTTAAATTAACACGGTGTGCCATGTGGTACCATGCCAGAACCGGTGCGGATACTGTCAGCACTGGGCGCAGTGTGGCCTGTAAATTTACAGGCAGCACCGCAAATCGGTGCGAGCCGAACGGCTCGAGCGCACTGCGCGACATTTTTTTTTTTTTTAATGGTTAATTCAAGGTTTTTTCAAATTCTAATCTGCTAAAAGGTTTAATTATGGAAAAACAAGAAAAATAGCTATACATTTACTTGTCGAGGAGGCATATTGGCTGTACAATTTGCAAAATAAAATTTGTCCACTGTTTTATAAAATTCAAGTTGGAGATTTATGGCAATGCACAGCAGCAGTGCATGCAATAAGTGCAATGGGAACACGGATGTCAGTACGGCTCAAACAAGGATAACTTGTACCGATGCTTGAGAGCTCTGTAGCACTGAAAAAGTGAAAAATGCGGTTTTTTGGCCGTATTTTTTTTTTTTTTAATATTTAACCATGTTCCAGTGCGTGGGGTTTTAATTGGCGTACCAGTGTGTTTGCACTATTCCACCTCGGGCGGTTTCTGTTTTTTGCGCGCATTTAGGAGGCATCGAGGCAACGTAGTGGTAACGCACCGATGCTCTATAGTAATAAGACACACCAAGCACGCTGTCCGGTGAACCAATGATTTGTGCTATTTTTTGGTTGTAATTTTGTTTTTTTTAAACCCTTTGCCGGTGCGTTTCCGTCATTCTGCACTGGGAGGTTTTTGTTTCGCATGATTTTTATGAGACACAGGGGTGACTTAGTGGTAACATACTGGTGCTTTACAGTAATAAGACGCACCGAGAATGCTATCCGGTGAACCAATGATTTGTGCAGTTTTTTGGCCGTAATTTTGTTTTTTTTTTAACCCTTTTCTAATGCGCGGAATTTATGGGGCCTCGATGTGTTTTCGTCATTCCACCCTGGGGGGTTTCTGTTCCGCATGATTTTTATGGGACACCGGTGCTGACGAGTTGAAAAGCACCAGTGTTGTTCCTTAATAAAAGACACCAGGCAGGTGTGTATGGAGCGCACGGTTTCTGGTGTGCCAATGTTTTATGCGGTTTTTTTGCCGTAATTTTTGTTATTTAACCATCTACAGGTGCACACATTTTATGGATGCCCTGGTGCATTTTCTTTATTCCACACCAGGCGATATCTATTTTTGCGCACATTTTTGGAAGCACCGGGCGAGGGTTTTAGGAGTGCACGGTTCCCGGTGTGCCTATGTTTTGTGCAGTTTTTTGGCCATAATTTTTTATTTATTTAACCCTGTGCCGGTGTGCAGGGATTTCAGGGCGGACCGGTGCATTGGCGACCTGGTGTGTTTAAGGGCGACCTGGGTGGTGTCAGTTTTCACGCATTTTTTATGAGGCTCCGGTGCGGAAGTTATGTAAAGTACCGGTACTCTACAGAATTACAACGCACCGGGCGGGTGTGTACGGAGTGCACAGTATTCGGTGTGCCAATTTTTTAACTGCACCAGTGTTATGTCGTCTTGAACACACTGGTGCATTTTGTGGTGATAAGAGCACCAAACAAAATACATCTGCAAAAACCTCCGCCCGCCAACCTCCTCTAGGAACCTCCGCTAGAAATGGATGTCTGGGGTATTTTTATAAGGGGTTCCTCAAAAACATCCACTAGAGGGTCTTTTCCTTGTAGTGTTAGCTTGTTCCCTTGTTGCTAGACCGACTCTAGAGCTAGAGGGATCGTCTCTATCTGTAGAGAGGGTTTACCTACCCAACAACAGGAAGGAGAAAAATGGTTCAAAATTCATGTCATCACTGGAGGAGACCTCAACAATTTTATCAAGGATGACTAAAAAGACCCTAAATGGGCTAAGGGAATTACTAGCAGTTATCTCAAGAATGAATGGGCTGAAACTGTTAAGCTCATTAAGATATACCTTACTTGTGAGAGAAGTTATACTGTTATTTTTCTTTATCACATGAGGTTTTTGTTTCACATTGTAGGTATGAAGACCCTTAACCTACCTTTCTTTCCATTGAAAATATTGACTAATATGTCAGCTAGGATACAAACCCATGTAGCAGCTTCAAAGTATAGCTTATATCATCAGGCTCTTATCAAGGTGTTAGTTGTTGAAGAACTCAGAAAAAGAAACTAGTCATGGGAGCACTTTCTATTTTACAGGGCATACCAACTTGCACCTACACAAGTTATTCCTGCTCAACTATATCCAGCTTCACATCAACATTATCAACCTGCCAAGAAAAAGAGAAAAAGTTAGAAGCCAACTATTTTCATCGGTTGGTAAGACGACTAAAACAAAAGCTAAGAAGGAGAACATACACAAAAATACATACAAGAGACAACAACAAATTTAGGCTGAAATATAAAGCACTGCACAATCCAAGTTTTCTGAAAAAAGTCATAGATATTAAGAGGAAGTCTAAAGGATTACAGATTGTAAATCCTTCAATTACAGAGTCTAGTGGGACCAAGAAGAAAGATAAGGGCAACTCCCCTTCAGAAAAGAAAATAGGATCCTCAAAAATAAGAAAAATCTAGAAGAGTTCAGAAGAGAAAAATACCATTACAAAAGAGACAACCACCAGGACCACAAGGTCAAAATCAACAGTTGAAAAACAAACAAATTTGGACAAGCTTGCAGAAGTTTCAGCTCATATGGAGGAGAGGTAAAAGTATGTCCCAATGAAATACCTTTTTGCCTATTAGTTACATTTTTGAACAACTCAATCTTCAAAATGTTTAAATCTGCACATAAGTTTTCAAGTATTTTGATGTGCATTCTTGAAAAGGAAATAGAGTGTTACCAAAATTTCCAGTAGCATTACTGTTTTTGCATAGTTATAGGTTTTTACTGGAAATTCCAGTAGTGTCTGTTCTAATTGATTTTTAACAGTTGTTAGTAGAATTTTTGTGTTATTCCAATGATGAAAAGGACTCATAACGATATGGAATTTTCAATTGATGATTGATAAGTGGTTTTGAGGTTGTTAAAAGTCACATTTAATGAAGACACACAGTTGTTAAAAAACCAAGGTTATAGAGAGACAAATCAATAGAAAAGGGGGCAGCATGCCAGCACACGCAACAACACAGTTCGAACTGTCATCCTCCTTCCTATATACATTTGTCTTGTTAGATATATTTTGATAGGACATGTATTTAATTTCCTATAACTCCTATGTAACGTGAGGAAGAGTGGATCCTTATTTTGAGGAGAGATGGATTTGGTGCCTCTCTCTCTATAAATATTTTTTAAATGCCATTTCAATGTTGGATTTTGGTCAACCCGAAGACCTTTCATAATAAATAAAACTACTTTTTTCACTTCATGTTGGATTATTTTGTGTTTCAAGGACTATCTAATGTATGGTGTGTTTCTCTTGTTATTTATTTCTTTTTATTTATGGGGTGCAACAACTAGTAAAGTGTGAGTAAGAGAATTGTTAGAGGATATAATAGTTAATTATCTGCTGTTTAGTCTTCTGTAAATCATATATATGTTGTGTAGAGCATGTTAGTGAAGGTTTCACGAAAAAATTATGAAATTATTTATACATGTGTTCTGATTTATAAATGTCGTTTCCTTTACATAAAGCAAAGTTTATGTAAAATACCACTCTTGTAGCTATGTGATTGATTTATGATATGCATATTTCTTAGATTTAGTACCAACTATCTGTCACCTTTCATTTGTTACAATCTGCTCTCCTATACTACCAATTTATCCATACAATTTATACTTTCCATAGATTTCCAAATGCATGAAAGTCTAAAAGAATAAAAATCATTTCAAACTCTTTAAGAAGCCATCACACCACTCAAAACATTTTTCTTTGAAATGAACTATGATGTGTAAGGCTTACTCCTTTGCAGTCAAGGAGTGACTCCTTGCACTAACATCTTTGGCGTTGTTTCCGGGGAGGAAAATTGAATTTTATCCTTGGGTGAATGACAAAGTTATAAGTTTGGTTTTGAGGTGTACAGTTCCAACCGTCTTTTTAGACTGCTTTACACCTGACAAATCCATTGTTGAAGTTATGGCTCCTATAAGGGATAGAACCAGGGCTAACCCATATTCCCCTTTGAGAATCCCAGTCCATGATCTTGAGAAGCTAATAAAAAAAAGGAGTAAACGAAATTTTGCTGCCTCTGATATTGTTTTCTCAAAGGTTGTCCCTAAAGAAGTGTTGCAAACTCTGTCTGCTGATTTTGCAAAAAATTCCATACCTCCCTTGTTTTTCAGCCAACAAATAGTCTTTACATCAAGTGTTGGTGCTGCATCATAAGCTGTTCAAAATCCACCAATTGTTGTTCCACAAATCCCAACAACTCATTCCATGGAAGGTCAAAACCCACCCCCTAACCTAATGGATGCAATTGTTGCTGCTAGGTATGCCCATTTAGTTTTACCTCAACCTATGAATGGGTTACTTGTATGAGATTATCTAAAGCATATCCCTAAATTTAGTGGTGAGGGAGAGGTAACAACTGAAGAACACCTTGATGATTTTATGCCTATGATAGCAATCTGAATATTGAGAATGAAGAAGTTTGGATGAGATTTTTTGTTTAGATCCTTGAGGGTGATGTTAGGAAATGGTTCAGATCCTTGAAAAATAGTAGAATCACTGGAATTGAAAACATAGATGATAAATTTTTAAGGAAATGGGGTGATAAGGAAGATTTTTTGTATTATTTCATTGAATTTGGTGCAATCAAAAGAAAAGAAGGAGAATAAGTTTCTGATTTTTCTAAGAGATTCAATAAGATGTATTACAAAATACTTGCTGAAATCAAGCCTACTGAAGCTTCAACCAAAATCACTTATGCTCGTGCCTTTGATCCTGATTTTTGTTTATTATTGAGAGAAAGAATATCTAAAACACTCACAAATGTAGGACAATTCACTGGAGTTAGAATCTAATGTTTTAGCAGTTGATAGACTTAGAGGAGGGATTGACAGAGAAAAAATGAAGAAAAAAGCTGAAGTTTCATCTTTAGGAAATTTTGACATAGATCCCAAGTTAGATGAGCTCACCAAGATGGTAAAGTCATTGACCACTGAGATGTCTAAGCTTAAGATGAAAGCAAGACCAACTACTACAAGAAATGTTACATTTGATCAGCCTTCTAGGCAACAATTTAGAAGACCTAATGCTCCTCAAATTTTGCAGCGAGAAATAGGAAATGCTGATGATAAAAAAGTGCAACCCCCTTTATATATTTCTATATTTGCAGATGAAGAGGAAGCTAAAGGGTTGGAGAAAGGTGCTAATATCAATTGTATAAGAGATAAATAAGGGCTGATTCATCTTACCCAAATAGAGTATGAAGTCTTCATGTCATATACTCAAAATAATGAAGCGAGTTCTGATCATTCCATGATTGCAGCTCATCATAAAAGTAGATACAATATCATATCAAAGAATATTGATGATAACTACAAGCCAGTTGCACAGCCAAAGAAGAATAAGGATACAATTAAAATTCTAGCATAAAATAAAGTGGCTGAACCAAGCAAGCCAAAAGTCCGGTAGTAGCTAACCCTCCTTCACTTCAGGTGAAAATTGCTCACAAGATGCCCCCTGTTTTCAATTTTGAAAATGAGATACAAAAGATTAAGATTCCTCTTCCTCTTGTAGAACTCATGAAAAATGATGATTTCAAAAATAATTTTATGAAATCTCTTCAGCCTCCACGTACTGAAGTAGCCTATGATTTTTTTAACCTTCAAGATGATAAGTCTACTGATATTTTAGGTCCATTGGTAGAAGACAAAGATGACTCTACCCCTCCCTTCTATCTATCTATGAATATTCATGATAAGATCTTGCATAATTTCCTAATGGACTTTGGAGCCTCACATAATTTAATGCCCAAGGTAGTCATGGATGAACTAGGACTTGAAGTGAATAGAGAATATCAAGATCTATACTCTTTTGATTTCTGGAAATTCCAATGCTTTGGTGTTATCAAAGACCTTGCAGTAAGCCTTTTTCAGTTACCCATGAAAGGGATGGTGATGGATATTTTTGTAGTTGACATTCCTCTTATATTTGGCATGTTACTTTCTAGATCATGGATTAGAAGGTTGGGAGGAACTTTGAAAATGGATTTCACTTATGCTACTATCCCTGTTTTTGGAGGAGAATGAAGAAGAATTTATAGAGAATATCAATTGACATATATCATTAATGACAAAAAATACCCGACTAATCATCCAATTTATGCTAGAACAACTGATGTGGGTTCAAGTATTTTACATATGGATAATTCTTCCCTACCTACAGAAATTTTTCAGATTTTGAAGCCTGCTGAAATCAAATCAATCATGAGGGTTCTTAGATGTGGAAAATGTATTTTGATGGCTTACATTCTAGAGAAGGATCTGGTGCATGAATAGTTCTCATTTCCCATTTGAAAGAGAGCTCCACTTTTTCTTTAAAACTTGAATTTGAAGCAACTAATAATGTGGTTGAATATGAAGCTCTTTTAAGTGGTTTAAAAACAACAAAAGAGATGAATATTTCAGAAATTTCTATTTTTGGAGATGCTGAAATTACTATTCAGTAAATCAGAAATGTTCATCAAACTAAGCATCCCAGACTTAGAGATTACCAGAATGAATTATGGAGAATTATAGAAGACTCTTTCCTGGCCTTTAACATTTCTTTTGTTCCAAGAGAAAATAATATCTTGGCTAATTCACTTTCTATTTCAGCAATCTCATTCAAGATACCAATACCTATAAAATTGAAATATGAAGTCGACGTTAGGTTTAGACCTAGCATTCCTGATAATATCAAACATTGGAAATTTTTTTGGGATTACTAGGAGATTAGAAAATTAATTTAAGCTCCTAAATAAATTGTTGTCCTAAACATTGATCAGGATGAAGATCTCATGAAGGATAATGTTGATTATCAAGATACCAAAAATATGAAAAAAAAGTTTGCTTATCAGCCTATCATACACCTACCAACCATATTCCCAAGGGTTTAATCCCACTTCAGAGGCTTTTTGATCACAATGATGTTTCAGTTAAACCACAGTTAGCTGAAGCATATGCATAATTGGAAGATTACAATTTGGGTACAAAACTAGAGCAAAGCTATGTTAAGTTGTCAAAAGCTTTATCACAAGAAAAAAAATTGAATACCACAAGCTGCTTTGTGAATTTGTTGATTTTTTTGCCTAGAAATATAAGGATCTTAAGACATATGATACGACTATCATTGATCATATAATACCATTGGAATATGGTACTAAGCGATTTCGACAGAAATTAAGACAAATCAATCCACTATTGTTACCAGTGATGGAGAAAGAAGTGAAGAAACTTTTGGATGTTAAAATCATCATTCCATTGAGATAATCAGATTGGGTTGCTAATCTAGTCACAGTAAGAAATAGGAGTGGGGAAGTTAGCTTATGTGTAGATTTCAGGAATCTTCACAAATGCTCCAAGAAAGATAATTATCCATTGCCAAAGATGGAGCATATTCTTCAAAAGGTAACCGGGTCAGACAAAATTTCCATGTTGAATGGGTTCTCCGGATACAACCAAGTATCTATTTTCCCAGAAGATCAAGAGAAGACAAAATTCACCACTCCTTGGGGAAAATTAATGTATTCAAAGACGCCATTTGGGCTTATGAATGCTAGAGATACTTTCTAGTGTGCTATGGAATTTGCATTCATTAGAGAAAAAGACAAATTCTTGGTCATATATTTACATGATATTACTGTTTTTCCAGCTTCAGATCAAGAGCACCTTCAACACTTGAGACAAGTAATTGTTAAATGCATAAAATATAGTATATCATTGAATCCAAAGAAGTCCCATTTTTATCTTAAACAAGGTAAGATGTTGGGTCACATATTTTCTAAAGATGGAGTTAGAATTGATCCCAAAAGAGTGATTACAATTCAGGCCTTAACACTTCCAAGATCCAAGAAAGAGATTCAATATTTCATTGGTAAGATCAAATTTTTAACAAGATTCCTTCCCAATTTTGCTGAAGTGGTGAAGCATATTACTTGCATGCTAAAGAAGGACAAGGAATTCAAGTGGACGTTCGAAGCCATAAATTCACTTGAGATGATAAAAAAAGCTATCATTGAAGCATCTAAGTTGCTAAGCCTTGAATACTCAAAGCCTTTCTCTATATTCTCATTTGCCTCTCAAGATACTTTTGCTGCTGTTTTATTACAAAAATATGCAGAAAATAAGGAAGCCCCCATAAAAAATTTCAGCAGAGCCATTAGGGATGCATAATTGAAGTATGAAATGTTGGAAAAACATGCTTATGCATTAGTTAAAGCTCTGAAGGCTTTTAAAGTTTATAATCAACATGCTCAGATTATTTCCTATGTATCTTCATTTGCTGTTAGAGAAATATTAGTTCAGCCTAATATTGATGGAAAAAGAATTAAGTGGGTGACTAAATTTCTTGAATTTGATTTAGATATAAAGCCTAGCAAACTAATCAAAGGTCAAGGGCTAGCCAAACTACTAGCTGAAGAAAATTGTATAGTTTTGGGCTTGAATTTCATGGATGAAAATCTAGAAGGGAAAATTTTAGAACCTATTAACAACATGGCAGTAGATGTAAATCTTGTTGTGTGTAGCTGGTATAAGGATATCATTTATTTTCTGCAACATTTTAAACCTCCTCCAAACTTTGATAAAAGCAGAGTTAGATCTTTGAAGCTGAAAACCATTAAATTTTTCATCAAAGATAACTGTTTATATTGGAAAGATCCTACATGAGTTGTTTTGAGGTGCATTGACCTAGATGAGTCCAAGAAATTTATGTTTGATATGCATAGTAGTGTGTGTGGAGGTAATCATTATTGGAGAAAGAATGCATACAAAATACTGAGAGATGGTTATTTTTGGCCTAGCTTATTTTCTGATGTATGTGATGAGGTGAGAGCATGTGAAAAATATCATAAGTTCGCTGGTAAAAAACATTTGAAATCTTTGCCTCTTAAGCCCATAGTTGTTTTTGCACCTTTCCAGCAATGGGGATTGGATTTCATTGTGGAAATTCGTCCACATTCAAGTGGAAAACATCGTTGGATTATTTTTGCAACTGATCACTTCACTAAATAGATTGAAGCAATACCTACCAGGAATGCTACTCATAAAGTCATCATTAAATTTCTGGAGGGAATCATAACCAGATTTGGATGTCCATCAAGGCTAGTAGCAGATAATGAAACTACTTGTAAAGCTACACCATTGGTAAATTTCTATGAAGATTATAGTATTCAACTTAATCACTCTATAACTTACTATCCACAAGGGAATGGTTTAGTTGAATCCTATAACAAAAGTTTGGTAAGAATCATCACCAAGATATTAGAGAAAAACAAGAAATCCTGGGACTCTAAGTTGAAATTTTCTTTATGGGTTGGCAGGGTGACAATAAAAAAATCTATTAACACCTCACCTTTTCAAATGGTTTATGGAATTGAGGTTGTTTTTCCAGTCGAATTAGCCATTCATGTAGCTAAATTTCTACAAGATCATGAAGCAAATCCAAATGACATGACCGGAAGATTTCATCAGATCATAGAAGTGTAGTAAAAACGAGAACAACAATATGATTTGGTAAGAAAATATCAACAAGTTGTAAAGCAAGTTTTTGATAAAGGGACTAAAAAAGAAGATTTCCAGATTGTAGATTTGGTGTTGAAATGGGATGCACAACATCAAGACCCAGGTAAGAATTCCAAATTTGATGCTTTATGGTTTGTTCCTTTCAAAATATCCAATATTTTGCAGAATAATACGTTTGATTTGCAACATCTTGATGGGACAAAACTGTTTGGAGGCCCATTTAATGGGCGCTTTGTCAAAAAATTCTTTTACTAAGGTTGTTGGTGGCCTAAATTCACTGTAAATACCGATGTGTTTCATAATAAGACTCCATAGCCCAATGAAAAGGCACTAAAACTGAAAAATATTCTTAGAGCCTTGCAGGAGAGCTCTATCCCTTGTGGAGAAAATGTTAGCACAATTTTATGCTTAGTCATGAGTGTGTTTTATTTTTTTTGTTTTTAGGATAAAAATTTGTAAATTTCAAAAAAATTTAGAAAATTACCGAAATTTCTAGTAGCGTTTATCTTAGCCCTGCCGGACAGTCTGTTTTAATTCAGTTTTATGTCTGTTTCTCCTTTACCCGATGCTACCAAAAATTCCAATAAACTCCCCTGTTTAAAAAATAATAATAATAAAAAATTGCATCCACTTTTATGTTAGCCACGTGTTCACGTTATCAACTAAGGTTTAAAATTTTTATCATGAGCTATGTCACATGATAGGAAAGGTCTACGTTGAGTGATGTCGAGTTAAGTCATGGTTATACATGGAAGAAGCTAGGTGTCAATCTTCAGTTAAGAAAATCCAACCATTGTTTGTCCTCTGTCAGCCTGAGTCGTTATATCAACATGTCAAGGTACATATCTATTGTGAAGGTAGATCATGGATATGAAATTTAATGGGGTGACCGTTTGGTTTGATCAGGCATGAACGCTACCGAAATTTTAGGCCTGACATAAGGATACGATGGAGGTGACTACATAATCCAATTCCTTTCAGCTCTAGCCACCTGTAGTGGATTATCTAAAACACAATAGCGAAATGAAGTTAATCATGACTACCACAAGGTGTTTTATACGGTCCAGGATATTTCCCATTATGAAAAAATATCATGCATGGAAATGTGAACCAACATATCATTTTAAATCACTGAAATAAAGGGAAAACCATTAGTTTTCGAGTTTAGCTGTTGGTGAATGAGCAGTTCCAGTGAGCAGTTTGAAGAGGGAGACCCGGTTTTTAGATAGTTTGAATTGAAGAAACAACAACACCAGTTAAGTGAGCTCTCCTAATCTTGACACCTATCAGATTATACTAGAAAAATTTCTTTATTGTTGAAGATGACTAAGAAAGGAGGAAAAATAAAACACATTGAACCTAGAAGAGATGATTTAGTTGTTGCTAATCCAAATGTGAGGAGGTTCTTTGTACATGCAGGGTGGTATCCATTTTGTTCAAGATTAGGAAGCTCTCATCTAGGAGTAGCTAAGGAATTTTCCCTCTCGTTCAATGGGAAAGAAGAAAATTTCTATGGCCTCAGATTGCAGGTTACGTCATATTCTATTGCTGAAGCTTTCCACCTTCCATAGAAAGGAGAGAAATGGTTCAAAAGTCAAGTCATCATTGGAGGAGACCTCAACAGTTTTATTAAGGATGAATACAGAGACCCTAAATGGTCTAAGGGAATTACTAGAATTTATCTAAAGAATGAATGGGCTATTAAGCTCATTAAGATATACCTGACTTGTGAGAGAAGGTATAATTTTTTATTTATTTATCACACGAGGTTTTTGTTTCACATTGCAGGTATGAAGACCCTAAACATACCTTTATTTATGCTGAAAAGCTTGACTAAGATATCAACTAGGATACAAACCCATGCAACAACTTCACATAATAGCTTATATCATCATACTCTTATCAATGTGTTGGTTGTTGAAGAACTCAGAAAAAGAAACCAGTCATGGGAGAACTTTCTATTCTACAAGGCAGGCCAACCTGCACCTACACAAGATATTCCTGCTCAACTATCTCCAACTACACAACAATATTCTCAACTTGCCAAGCAGAAGAGAAAATGTTAGAATCCAACTACTTCATCAGTTGGTAAGAGGACTAAAAGAAAAGTTAAGAAGGATAACATCTACAAAAATACATACAAGAGACAACAAAAAATTTAGGCTGAAATCTAAAGCCTTGCATAATCCAAGTTTGCTGACAGAAGTCATAGATATTGAGAGGCAGTCTAAAGGGTTATAGACTGTAACTCCTTAAATTGCAGAGTCTAGTGGGACCAAGAAGAAAGATAAGGGTAAAGCCCCTTCAGACCAGCAAACATGATACTCAAAAGAAGAAAAATAAAAAAGAGTTCAGAAGAGAAAAAGACCATTACAAAATAGAGAGCCACCAGGACCACAAGGTCAAAATCAACAGTAGAAAAACAAAAATATTTGGAAAATCTTGCAGAAGTTGTAGCTCATATGGAGGAGAGGTAAAAGGATGTCCTAGTGAAATACCTTTTTTCCTACAAGTTACATTTTTGAGCAACTCAATCTTCTATATCTTTAAGTCTGCACATAATTTTTCAAGCATTTTGTTGTGCAATTTTGAAAAGGAATTAGAACGTTACCAAAAATTTTGGCACCATTACTGTTTTTGCGTAGTTACATGTTTTTATCAAAAGTTTCGGTAACATCTATTTTAAATGATTTTTTACAATTGTCAGCTAAATTGACGAGTTAGTCCAAGGATGAAAATGACTCATAATGATATGGACATGTCATGTGATGATGATAAGTGGTTTTGAGGTTGTTAAAAGTCACATTTAATGAAGACACATGGTTGTTAAATAACCAAGGTCATGGAGAGACAAATCAGCAGAAAAGGGGGCAACATTCTAGCACACTCAACAACACATTTCAAACTATTATCCTCCTTCCTATATACATCTATCCTATTAGTTATATTTTGATAGGATATGTCTTTAATGTCCTATAAATCCTATGTAATGTGAGGAAGATCAAATCCTTATTTTGAGGAGGGATGGAGTTGGTGCCTCTCTTTCTATAAATATCATTTGTAAATTCCATTTCAGTGTTGGATTTTGGTCAACCTGAATACTTTTAATAATAAAGAAAACTCCTATTTGCACTTCATGCAGGAGGATATTTTGTTTCAAGGACTATCTAATGTATGGTGTGTTTCTCTTGTTATTTATTTCTTTTGATTTATGAGTTGCAGTAGCTAGTAAAGTGTGAGTAAGAGAACTGTTAGAGGATACAATAGTTAATTATATGCTATTTGGTATTTTACAGATCATATATATGTTGTGTAGAGAATTTTAGTGAAGGTTTCATGAAATATTTATGAAATTCTTTATACATGTATTCTGCTTTCTAAATGTTGTTTCCTTTAGATAAAATAGAGTTTATGTAAAAGGCCACTCTTGTAGTCATGTGATTGATTTAGGATATGCATATTTCTTAGATTGAGTACCAACTATTTGTCACTTTCATTTGTTACAACATTCTCCCCCATACTACCAATTTATCCATACAATTTATAGTTTCCACAACTTTCCAAATGCATGAAAGTATAAAAGAATAAAAATCATTTCAAACACCTTAATAAGCCATCCCACCACTCAAAATTTTTTACTTTGAAATGAACTATGATGTGTAAGGCTTACTCCTTTGCATTCAAGGAGTGACTCCTCGCGCTAACATATTTGGCACCGTTTCCGGGGAGACGAATTAAAGTTTATCCCTGGGAGAATGAAAAAGTTATAAGTTTGGTTCTAAGGTATATAATTCCAACCGTATTTTTAGAATGCTTTACACCTGGCGACTCTATTGTTGAATTTATGGCTCCTAGAAGGGATAGAACCGAGGTTAACCCATATTCCCCTTTGAGAATCCCAGTCCTTGATCCTGAGAAGCTAATCAAGAAAAAGAGTAAACGAAATTTTGCTGCCTATGCTACTGTTTTCTCAAAAGCTATCCCTAAAGAAGTGTTGCAAACTCTGTCCCCTAATTTTGCAGAAAATTTCGTACTTCCCTTGTTTTTCAGCCAAAAAACAATATTTACATCAACTGTTGGTGCTTCATCATCTGTTGTTCAAAATACAACAATTTTTGTTCCACAAATCCCATGGAAGAAGAGATACCATAAGCCCTTTATGATTTTTCCTCCCAACAAAAATCAATAGTTTCCTCCTTGGATGAAATAGACTAGGACCAAAAAAGAGAAACGCATATTCCTAGTCTTGAAAATGAAAATCGCCAAGCCAATGTTAACTGCTATCAAACACTGTCTTCTCCTCTATCTGAAGATGAAATATATCAGCTCCTAAACACTGATGTTAGAACCCAATCTAATGCATATTTACTGCTTTTACAGTGTTCACACAGTAAAAACGTGCGAGTGAAATTTATTCCATTATTGAAAATGAAAATATGGGTTTAAATGATGAAAAACATGAGACTGATGAAACTATACAGGAAGTTTTTGTCTTCATTCTTTTGAGGACCAAAATGATATGGTTCCTCTTCAATACAAAGAGAAGTTTATTTTTAGATATGTTTGAATCATATATGGAAAGAAATAAGCACTTTGATGTTTTTTTACTATGGAAAATGAAGATATACAAGAGTCTAAGTTTCAAATTTGCTTTTCACTCAATGAAACTAATGAAGGAGCTATTTTGATAATTCCTTATACAAATTAAATGGTTCTAAATGAATGGAGACAATCGAAAATGGAATTTTATGGTGATTATTACAGCCAGGGTCCTTCTTATGAATTTAACATAAAATTGCAACAATTCTCTCAATGTTTAGATCAGATTTATGAAATGGTGATTAAGACAATTTATGATGACGATTTCCTACAAGGGGATCAACTTACATGGACTATTTTATTTCAAGAAGATGATAGGGCTGTCATGTTTAATAATCTTGAAGAATGTTTTCTGTTTGAGGATGATTCATAATATGAATGGGAAGAGTATGAGTCTGAAATAGATAACATGGCAGAGACAGAGTTAGAGTTGTTCATAATTGAGAAATTTACAACTAACACTAAGATAGTTAAAAGGCATACTTCCCTATGCCTTCCTATGGATCAACAAATAAGTATTCTTTTAGATCAAAATGAAGGGTGTGCTTGTATTTGTGCTGGATTTCAAGATAAGGTAACATTTTAGATTATTGAAGATCCTTTTACTAATTTGCTACAGTCATATGGGAAGATGAATTTTGTTGTATTTATGAATCATGATCACATCTTCTTGTGGAAACTTGGAGTTGCCTAGATTTTGTTTCTTCTGCCTACTCAAGGAAAGTGTGAGCGTGATTCAAGTAAGTAGCCATTTGCTGGATTGGTTACTTTGGAGGGATCATTTCACATGATTATATATATATACCTTTAGTAGGTGGGCAGTTATCATCAGGATTTGAATCCTGAGGTGAATTCCTTAAGATCCCGATGGTCTGCTGCCATAAGTAAGTTTAGTTAGTAGTCAAGTTTTTGTGTCAAAGTAAGTTTTTGTTTCAGTTAGTCATTTGAGTATCTAGTGTTTTATTATTGACTCCATTTCCCAATGGATGAGGCTACCTAGTCTATGATGTTCGAGACACCTCCTAAAGGAGCTTCCATCCCCAGCTGGAGCCAATGTTAGTGTCTATGAGTCATCGGTGATCCAACGTACTCTTTAAATGTTAGTTGATAGGGTCCTATGTCAAATTGTTATGGTTTCAAATGAATTTTCGAATAAAATTTGATCATTGGTTAGTGTCTAGGGTTTTATTATTTCTCCCACTATATTCAAGGTCAAAAAATTCCATCCTATTCATGTTATCACTCCTTGTGATAAGTCATCAATAAAGTGTCTTGGTCATAAAATCATGATTATGCATACTGCAAGGTTCAAAGGTCCAAATCATAAGTTTCATAAATGCATTTGATGTCATCATCAGGTTAAGTCATCAAAAAATTCATAAAGAGTCATGTCATCATCTAGGTCACCATCATGGGAGCTAGTAATTAGGGAAAACGTGTTCAACATATTTCAAAGTTACATTTTACTCTTCATGGAGAAAAATAAAGTGATAAATTTGCAGTACACTATCCTATCATTTCATTTTTAAAAAAAGCCATGTGATGTCACTCCATGACCAAAGAAAAAATCGACTTCTGAGCTATAAGAAGACCATCCAAGCATTCTAATTCTTCATTTCACCTTCATTTAACACTGCTCTACCATCTAGTTTCATCCCAGGCACCAGGGCATCGAAATTCCTCCCCAAAACACTTGCTTACCTCCCACACTACGCTTATGGATCCTATGTTTTGATTTTGAATTTGGAGGCCAAGAAACCATCAAAGGGGTTCCTTTCAAAAATTAACAGGTTCTGTTAAACACCATGTTGAAGCACACACATGGTGTATGAGGAGAATAAATACACACACACAAGAGACTCAACACTAATGAAAGATAAGCGTGAGGCTTTCTTATTTTCCATTATACAAAGATGTACATTTATAGTACAATGGTGTGACTCTTGGTTTCATATTCCAAGGTCACTTGGACTCCATTTTGACTTTTCGCATTCCACACCTACCCATGTAGGATTAGGTGTTCCAACATCCCCCCTTAATCCGAAGGGGTATGTGTGAGTCCAAGAAAAGAGTTGTAATACAAATTTGCAAAGTATGCATGGCAGCACTTGGCTGAATCAACTCTCTGAAATGTTGGAAAAAAGAGGTGGTTTTAGGATGACCACAAACACTGGAACGCAAAACTTGTTGCAGTTCCCGTAACTCTTCCAAAACTGGCAAGAAGCTGAAGGCTTCTGCTAGAGGAATTGTCCCTCATAAAAAGGGAGACCTTCGACCTAAAAGAAGGGAGGTCTACGACCTGTGGTGGTTTTAGGTTGTCCACCAACCAAAGATGATGGTTTTAGGTTATCCACCAACCGAAAATGATGGTTTTAGGTTATCCACCAGCCAAAGATGATGGTTTTAGGTTATCCACCAACCGAAAATGATGGTTTTAGGTTATCCACCAACCGAAGGTATGCTCATGGGCATCCGTGTCTCTGGCTACATCTCTGAATCCGGAATGACGAATTGTGGCTCAGGCTCGCTTGAACTGCTGGCTGCAACTCTGAACATGGAATGAGAGATTGTGGCTCAGGCTCGCTTGATCTGTCGTTGAAGCTTGTACATGACCACCATTTTCCCCCCTGTCAGGGACAAGGTGAGATGATGGCGAAAACTCAATTGCAAGTTTGCTCAATATCCGTGAACAAGTTCTAACATGTGTCGTAAACATCTTCTTGGCTGTTGATGCCCATTGCTAAGAAGCGATCCATCCAAGATGAATCTTGGTTCTTGCAGGAGGCTCGTTTTTGAAGCATCTTTTTGAAGAATGTGTGTGCCGACCATAGTGCTTGCATGGATGAATATCAAAACAATGATCTTTCATATGGCCAACTCGATCACAGTGTTGGCATTTCTCAATCTGTTGTGGAAGTGGAACATGATCTGGAACAACTGCAGGTGAATTTTCATACAAGAATCCGGCACTCTGAAATTTGATAGGCTTTGTGTAGTCTGGAATATGAAAGGACACATCCTTGTCATATCCAAGACCAGTTCGGTGCTTGTTGTGGACAAGCTCTTCCCAAGGTCTGATGATGGGCTTAGGAAGTGCACGCTGAACTGCTGCATCTGCATGTACATCTGCTCTAGTACAAGGAACTGAATGTGAATCATCTGCAACTTTATCTTCTTTTTTTTGATGAGAGTCCTTCACAATCTTCTGAACAGAAACAAGTTCAGAATGGTGACTCTTTTGCTGAAGTTCATCTTGCTGAAGCTGAGTTTCCAACTGCAAAAACTCAATCTTTTCTTGTGCATCTAGAAAACAACTCTGAATGTTACATAGAGCATCCTTGCTCATTTTTATCATATCATGAACATTTGAATGAATGAGATCACTCAACAACTCTAATGCCTCATTGATTTTGGCCATTTTCAACAACTTAGGCTCAAAAAATGAAAGGGTGTCGGCTTCAACCGAAAATGCACCCGTTTACAATATGATTCAACAACAAATACAAATGACTCCAAAGAATTTCGAACTATGGAAATCTCACAGTACAAAGTGTGCTCCTCAAATGATGGAGGGCAATCAACAATTTTTCAACAATTCAAGTACTGATTGCAACTATGAAGAAGCAATGTCTATTCACAATACAATGTCGACGC
Organism: Pinus albicaulis; assembly: GCA_034641835.2. Classification (NCBI taxonomy): domain Eukaryota; kingdom Viridiplantae; phylum Streptophyta; class Pinopsida; order Pinales; family Pinaceae; genus Pinus; species Pinus albicaulis. The sequence continues at coordinate 510,943,911 of CM076582.1, read as the reverse complement.
AATACAATATCTCTGCAAAATATGTGCAGCTGAAAACACTATGCAAAAACACTTTAAGGCAGCTGAATTTTCCTTCAAAGAGCTGTTTTGCACCAATAACAACTCATCTTCAAATGTCAAATTCTTCAAAAAATCATCCTTATGTATATGCCACAAATCATAAAATGTAAATCTCAATTTTCACTATATGTACTATCTATCTGCTCTTCATATGTCATTTTCTCTTCCTCTGTTGTTCATATCTCTCCTTCCTCTCTCTCTCTGATGTTTTTTTTTTTTTTTTAAATAAATTAATGGGAATAATTAAAAATGGGAGTAATTAAAAAATGGGGAGGGGAATTTAAAGGAAATTTTAATTAAAAAAAAAAGGTTATTAAAAAAGGGAAAGGGGATTAATTAAAGGAAGGGAATTAATTAAAAATGGGGATTAATTTTAGTGGAAGGGGAGGGAAATTAAATTAAAAGGGAAGGGGATTTTAATTGTAAAATAATAAGAGGGGGGGTAACTATATGGTGGGGGGTTTTAATTAATGGAGGGGAATAAATTGAAAAAGTCGAATTTAAAATTGGGATTAAGAATTTGGAGGGAGGAATTTTAATTTAAAAGGTAAATGGGGGTATTATATGAGAGGGGAGGGGGGTATTAAAATAAGGGAGAGTATATTAAAATTAAAAAAGGAATTGTAATGGGGGCCGAAAGGGAATAAATTAAAAATGGAGGGGAAACTATTATATGTGGGAGGGGGTATAAAAAAATAAAAATAAAAAACGAATTTAAAATTGTGGCATTAAAATTAAAAATGAATTGTGAGAGGAGAGGGGGCCGTAAGGCTGTGGGAAGGGGGAGGCGGAGGGATGTGAGGGGGCGCAGGGTTGTGAGGGGCATATAGCAGCTATTTGGAGTGATAAGGGATGTGCGTTGAAGGAGTATAGCAGGTGCAGATAGGGTGAAAAGAGCCGGTCGGAGGCGAGGGAAGTGTGGAGGCCGAAGATCTGTTCGTATTGCAGAGAGGGCCGGTGTAGCAGGGTATAGAAATGAGCGTATGGAGCGCGCGGGTTTGGGTAGAGTGTGGGGAGAGGAGTGAGTCGAGAGTTGCAAGGCGAGTGGGGAATCGATAGAAGAAGGAGCTTAGCGTAGGGTTAATGCGTATGGCGTGATATGGTAGGGAGAGGAATGAGTTGCAGGGTAGTGGGCCGGTGTTTGCAGAGATGTGGGGAAGGCCGAAAGGCCAGGAGCAGTAAATTTTTTTATTTTTTTATTTTTTATTTTTTTATAACAGCAGAGAGGAGAGATGAGAGAAAGACTTTGCAGAATGGCAGTAGAATTTTTCTTTCAAATACATAGCAGATTTTTTTTTTTTTCAAATGTATAGCAGAACAAATCCAGCAGCAGTAGAAAGTGCATAAATGAGGGCAACTTCAGAATTTTAGTCTTCAAAACAGCATATTTTTTCAAATACACAGCAATCTACTCCATTGCAGAATTTAACAGTATTCAGAAACCCAGAAACTTGCAGAGATTTTTCAATGAAAAAATCAAAAATTTTTCTCTCAGAAACCCTCTTTAAACAGTATTCCAGTAGCTCTTGAAAATGCAGATTTTAATAAGCAGAAATTGCAGAGAAAATTTAGAATGAAAACCTTCAGATGGGCAGTGCTGCTCCCAATTTTTGAGTGCTGCCACAGATTTTGAATGCTGCAAAATTAATGAATGCTTCTCCTCTTCAAAACACTGCTGCTATTCTCAAAACAAATTCCTGAATGTGGCAAAATGTCTGCTGCAGAAATCTCCTCAAAATGCTGCAAAAATGTCAAGAATTTTGCAGATATGCACAGGCCATAAACACAAATGGCTCACTCAATTTGGAGCAGGGCTAGCAATCGCCCGCTCTGATACCATGTTAAACACCATGTTGAAGCACACACATGGTGTATGAGGAGAATAAATACACACACACAAGAGACTCAACACTAATGAAAGATAAGCGTGAGGCTTTCTTATTTTCCATTATACAAAGATGTACATTTATAGTACAATGGTGTGACTCTTGGTTTCATATTCCAAGGTCACTTGGAATCCATTGTGACTTTTCTTATTCCACACCTAACCATGTAGGATTAGGTGTTCCAACAGGTTCTATCATCTCCTTGGCAAGTAAGTAGACATTTTTCACCTTTCTTATGCATTATTCTTCTTAGAAAACTTAGTGAAAATCCCACTCCTAGGGTTTCGTTGCACTTTTGGTCTCTATGTGTTTTTGCTTCATTACAATGGTAAAAAACCTAGCTTTTCTGCTCTATCACCCTCACCCACACCTCACATGCCTCCCCTAAACATTTCCCATAACCATTCCCTTCAACTCCCTCATTTTCCCTTCAAACCCTAGCCCACACTGCGCTTTTGGAAAATTCCTAGGCTAGGACTGTGTTTTGGACCTTTTCACACCTTTATCTCACTCTTTTCAAGAAATTCAAACTCCCTAGCCTCCCTAACACTCATTCCAATCTCCCATAAGTTTCCCAAGAATTATCTCACTCTCCTTTCCCTGCATTCCTTCCCCTAACCTACCTGCCCATTTTCCCCTTTTTTCCCAATCCTACTCTACCCTTCCCTCCTACCAAACTAGGGTTTTGTCAAGCAAAATGAAACCATGGAAAATGATAAGAATAATTAAAATAAGAGAGTTCCTGTCTCTATATTTGATCCATAAAATATGAAAGAGATCAATGCTTCATCATTCATCAAGAAATCATTTGAAGATGATGGCTGCCTAGGGTTTTGTGAAAAGATTCATGAGGTAGGCTGCCATGCCAAGTTGACAAGCCTCTTTGCCACTAATTTTAGGAGGGATAGTACCAATATATCAGGGGTGAAATTTCATAAATCAAAAGAAGGAGGTGATTGGTATCATTTTTAGATCATTTTCTAAGGTTTACATTGCACACATGGACAATTCTAAATCAAAATTATTTTTTGAAGTAATGAAGATGAATTTAACAAAAGTGAAAGAGGTTTTTGTCAATAATAGACAAAGGAACAAAAAATTCCTTTAGTTTATGCACTGGGGTTATGATTTGAGAGAAATTCCCAAAATATATTTGCTACAGGAGAGTTGCTGTACTTTTGGATATCTTGACTTCAATTCAGTTTTTCAGAGGTTTGGAGAAGGTTTTTGCAGTGTGTGATGACTCTATTGTGTAGTCAACATCATAAAATTTCCAACCATACCACTTTCAGCTGAAAAATCCCCTAGGAAGGCTTCAAAAATCCCTCTCAAAGACCACGTCGTGCTTCTGCTGAGAGCACGCTACGCTTATGCAATTTTTTAGTGACCAACTTAAAACTTGGATTCTAAACAAATGGGAAAGTATTTTTGAAAACTGGAGGAGGTTTTTGTTCATGGAATATAAAAAAACACAAACCTCTCTCAGTTTTTCAAACCTCTCTATTATTGAGCCCTAGTTTTGTAGAAAATTTTGGTCAAATTTTGGAATTTTTGGCAATTTGACAATTTCATGATGTATATAAGTGCAACGAGCTCACGTTGCGCTTCTTTATAGAACCTTAAAATGAGTAAAAATTGCATGGATGGACATAAATTGATGAATACATCTCAATTATATACTTGGTTTTCCATGTCAGCTGACCATTTTGAAGAAAAAATCAATAAAAAAGTCAAAAAACATGTTTCTGCCACCTTTTTAGCCCCCTCATTGCGCTTCTAGAGTAACTATGGGAGAATGAGTTTTTAGATGCCATGGAGGTGTATTTTTGTAGGTTTAAAGGTTCATATGGATAGTAGACATCTCGCGGTATCTTCATCAACCTTCAAGTCAGCTCAAAGATTAAGAAAAACCCCTAAAAAATGCCTTCAAAGCATCACGTTGTGCTTCCATCTCTCACGATGCGCTTTTGTCAGAAAGTCGAGTTTTTGAGTTTTATCAGTCATGGTCAACTTTTCATGATGTAATTTGTTTTCTTGGGTTTTCACATGACATAATTAATTGTAATGGAGCTGGTAAATGTCAAATTTATGTAAATTCATAGCTTTTAATGCTTGTAAAATTCAATCAAAGGCTAAATATGGAGTTAGTTCTTAACCTCCCTAGTTTTAGGTTTGTTTAGAGAGATTAGTGTGATCAGTTCCTATAATGATGGATTCGACCCGTGAGAGGAGGGAATGTAGTTTGTGATCTATATGTAGCTTGTTTGAAGTCAGATTCAAGGTTGGAAATTAGTTAATCAAAGGTTTGGAGCTAGAGTACATTATATTTGTGCAGAAATATAAAGATAGTTGCAGCTATTATCTTGGGATTCTTGTGGTATGCTTTAGTAACAATGTTTTTCCTCTATTATTTCATTATATTGAATATTTGTTTCTCCTTATTACCATTAGCTTTATTTTGTGATTGTCTCATGAGGCGTTAAACAAACTTCATAGTTTATATGCTTTGTTTTTATGATATTTTCATGTTTTTGTCTCATTTATTCTGATAAATGAACTCATGATCTCATGTTCATTTTGAACCTTCTATATTTCAACCCTATACCATATTGAAAACTCAAATGTTTTACTGAGCATACCTACATTTCTCTATTCTATCCCTGCAATTGATCATTTGAAAGTTTGACCTAGTTCCCTAGACCTTTGAGCATGATCCAACATAACCCTAAAAATAAAACCCTAGTGAGATGAATATCTAGCCTAAGATCTATTTTCCTCTCGAGTCACTTTATTGGATGTGAGATTGCAGAGAGAGCCGTCTCTGATTTGGTAGGTGTTGGGAAACCAGCTCCAAAAAGAGAAGAAAAGAGATATCAACGCCTTAGAAATAAGCCACTTCGAGGGGGCAACCTCAAATACATTACATGAATGAACAATTCTTGGATGATACAATTTACAAAACCTCCTTTCTATATATAGGAGTCCATGGGGCCATAATGTATTCCTAGTGGGCCACAATGTAATCCTAGCCGACCTAACAATAATAATTTAAGGGCACAATAATAACAAAATGGGGGTTACAAGGGTACAATAATAACAATAAGGGGTTTACACTAACAATAATATGGGACTATACTAGTGATATAGGGACCTAAAATGCCCCTCTCCTACAAAAAAAGTGTTTTCCTCAACGCTTGAGCAGCTCCGGGTGCTTCTGTATAAAATTCTCATCCTCCCATGTAGAATCTTCAGTGGGTAAGTTCTTCCACTTGATGAGATACTCTGAAATTGATCGATTCCGTAGTTTTCGTGTTCTTATTTCCATGACCGCTTCAGGTTCCAATATGATTTTTCCTTCCTCATCAAGTTCTGGTGATATTGTTTGAACTGGAAGATTTCCACCTATAACCTTCTTTAAGCATGAAACATGGAAAACTGGATGTACTCGCGAAGAAGCAGGAAGCTCCAATTTGTATGCCATAGTACCAATCTTTTGCAACACCTTGTAAGGACCATAGTACTTTGGCGATAATTTATTATCCTTCTTAGCTTGCTTGAGGGACATTTGTTTGTATGGTTGTAGCCGTAAAAATACCCAATCTCCTACATCAAAACTTCTCTCGCTGCGATGTTGATCTGCCTGTTGTTTCATTCGATTTTGTGCCAAATTCAGGTTATCCCTTAAGAGTTGGAGAACTTCTTGCTGATGCTCGATGTGATCTTCCACTGCTTGAACCTTCGAATTTTCCCTTAAAGATGATGTGATGGATGGTGGATGATATTCATAAAGTGCCATAAATGGGGTCATTTTTGCTGTAGTATGGAAGGAAGTGTTATACCACCATTCAGCGAGAGGTAACCACTTGACCCATTGTGTTTGTTTATCGTATACAAAACAACGAAGATATCCTTCCAAACATTTATTTACTATCTCAGTTTGACCATCAGATTGAGGATGATAAGATGAGCTATGAGCTAATTGAGTACCCAAACAAGAAAATAACTCGGTCCAAAAATTTCCAGTAAAAATGGGATCTCTGTCGCTCACAATAACCCTTGGGCTTCCATGTAGCTTTTGAATTCTGTCCATAAATGTAGTAGCAACCGTACTTGCTTTAAATGGATGAGATAAAGCACAAAAGTGTGCATACTTGGTAAGTCTATCAACTACCACCATGATGACACTCTTTCCTTCGGACTTAGGTAAACCTGTGATAAAATCCATTGAAATCTCCTCCCAACGTTGACTTGGAATGGATAAAGGTTGTAGAAGTCCCGGGGTCTTAATTGTCTCAACTTTATTCTGTTGGAAAACCAAACATTCCGTCACAAAATTTTGAATATCAGATTTAAGGCCATCCCAAAAAAATTCTTTCTTCACCCTATGGTAAGTTTTTAAAAATCCCGAGTGTCCTCCTAAAGGAGAAGTGTGCAATTCTAGAAGAATCTTTTGTTTTAGTTGGGAATTCTTACAAAGATATAAGCGATCTTTGTACAATAAGGAATCATTTTTCCAACTAAATGTTTCAGATGTACTAGGATCTTGCTGCAACTTTTGAATGAGTGTCCATACATCTTTTTCCTTCTTCCATTCATCTCTTGCTTCGGTTATCCAATCTGGTTGGATAATAGAAATGGCACAAAGCAATGCTTCCACCTCTTCATTCTTTCTTGAGAGTGCATCTGCAACAACATTAAGCTTTCCCTTTTGTAGATTATTTCAAAGTCATAACCCAACATCTTTGTGACCCATTTTTGCTGCTCTTCTGAAGATAGTCTTTGTTCCAAAAAGTGTTTAAGACTATCATGATCAGTTTTTACCATGAAGTGTCTTCCCATTAGGTAAGTTCTCCATTTCTTTAGTGCATGCAGTATTGCTAACATTTCCTTCTCATAAATAGGTTTCTGTAAATACTTTCTTTTGATTGGACGACTTTCAAAAGCAATGGGTCTTCCTTCTTGCATTAAAACAGCACCAATTCCATTTCCTGAGGCATCACATTCCACAATAAAGGTTTTTGTGAAGTCTGGCGTAGCTAAGACTGGTGCTAGGCACATTGCCTCTTTAAGATGTTCCAAGGCCTTAGTTGCTTCAGGAGTCCATGAAAATGCATCTTTCTTCAATAATGTTGTTAGAGGTGCTGCTATTCTCCCATAATTCTTAACAAACTTGCGATAATACCTTGTTAACCCGAGAAATCCTCGCAACTTCTTTATGGTTGTGGGGACTTTCCATTCCTTAATGGCTTTAATTTTGCTAGGGTCTACTTTAACACCCTCGTGAGATACAATATGACCCAAATATTCCACCTCTTGTACTCCAAAGAAACATTTGGATTTTTTTGCATATAATTGTTTCTCCTGCAATAGTTTGAGCACCCTGTCAACATGTTCAACATGATCCTTCCAAGACCTGCTGTAGATTTGTATATCATCAAAAAATACTAGCACAAATTTTCTAAGGAAGGGTTTGAAAATGGAATTCATCAACCCTTGAAATGTAGAAGGTGCATTGGTAAGGCCAAAAGGCATGACCAAAAATTCATAATGACCCTCATGAGTTCGAAATGTCGTTTTTGGAATATCTTCAGTCTTCATTCTAATTTGATGATATCCTGAACGAAGATCCAACTTGGTAAAATAAATTGCTCCATGTAATTCATCCAATAATTCATCAATCACAGGAATGGGAAATTTGTCTTTAATGGTGAGCTTATTGAGCTCCCTATAATCTAGACACATTCACCATGATCCATCCTTCTTGTGTACCAATACTACAGGAGCAGAGAAAGAACTTTGACTAGGTTGAATTATACCCGCTTCTAACATTTCTGCAATCATACGTTCAATTTCACTCTTTTGGAAGTAAGGATATCTATAAGGCCTGATGTTTGGAGGAACACTTCCTGGAATCAAATGAATAGCATGATCATGATCATGAATAGGTGGGAGTCCTTTGGGAGTTTCAAACACCTTGGAATGACTGTCCAAGACTTGTTGGAGATCTGCAGAAACAGATGATTTTGATGTTGGAACTTCTAGTGAGCATAACTGTGAAATTACGCCTCATTGTTCTTTCTTTAGAAGCTTTGTCATGACATTAGAGCTTATTATCTTTCCTGGCTTCCCTGCAATACCCCGTAATTCGACTTCCTTTCCTTCTGAAAAAAATTTCAAGAAAAGTTCTTGAAAATTAAAAGTTATCGTCCCCAAAGATTGTAACCATTGTACTCCTAGTACAACATCAGCACCTCCCATAGGAATGGAAAGCATTGGACTAGTCAATACATATTCCCCCATGGTTAGCTTGATATTATGACATTTTCCCGAGCAATTTATAGTTCCTCCATTTGCAATCATCACTTGACATTCTAGTGCCGGGTATAGAAAACAATTTAATTCCTTGGCTACCTTATAATAAATAAAATTATGGGTGCTACCTGAATCAATCAACACTATTACCCTTTTCTTTTTTATATGTCCTTCTATCTTGAGAGTTTGAGGAGTGGTAATTCCTGCCAGTGCATTACACGATATGGTCGGATTCATTTCTTCCTCTTCTAGGGGTGGTTCCTGGTGTATATCGTCTTCTTGTTCATTTTCTTCTTCTTCACAATATATGTAAAATAATTTCTTCTCAGCACACTTATGACCTTTAGTGTATTTGCTATCACAACTGTAGCAAAGCCCTTTTGCTCTTTTTTCTTCCAATTGTTGTGGTGTAAACCTTGTAGGTTGTGGAAATCTAGGCGTAGCAACACTTCCTTCTTTATAGAATTGAGTGGTAGGCTTCCTTGTCGCCATAATTTTACATTCAACTTCTCTTGCCAACCTGAATGCCTTCTCCAATGAATCAGGTTCCAAAACGCGAACTTCATGTTGGATGTTATCCTTTAAAGTGCCTAGGAAGAGATCAATCCCGTGTTCCTCTGTAAGATCAGTTACCCTTATATTCAATTTTTGGAAGTCCTCAATGTGCTGCCCCACTAAACCCTTTTGTTTGAGATTTATCAATTGGGTAAAGAAGGTGTTGCTCTTTGTATCCTCATAATGTGCTATCATTTCCTCCGTAAAAATTGACCAAGTGACAATTTTTTTACGGGAGCAAAGCCATTGATACCATACAAATGAATTTTGTTCTAAATGTAAAGTTGCAATGCGTACCTTTTGTGTGTTTTGCACGTTATGGAGATCAAAATATTGCTCCATCTGTAGTATCCATGTTACAAGATCCTTTCCATCAAAATTCCTCATATCCATCTTTGGAATATGGTGGTTCTTCCCGCCAACATTAGAGTTTATGAAATCACAATTAACATTTATTTTGTTCTCATCATGAGGTTCTTCTACTATCTTTTCACCATTAGGAAACCTTTCTTGTATAAACTTTGTCAAACCTTCCATGTCTGCTTTTAGAAAATTATTCATGTTTTCCATTTTCTCATCGATCTTAGCTTCCATGTCATCCATCTTAGATTCCATGCCAGCCTCCATGCCATCCATCTTAGCTTCCACGCCTTTCTTCAAAACTTCCATTTCATTTTTTGTTTCTCTTTGCGAGAGTGAAATTTGTTGCACTTGCTCTTGTAATTTTGATATGTCATGTTGCCCTTCTTCGTCTTCATGAGTCATAGTAGAGCTTTCCAAAGGTTTAATGGGTGTTGAATTCTTTTTAGGGGCCATTTTATAATCCAATACTGATATCTATTCTACAATATGCCCTTGCAATCAATTCAACTTGATTCTTCAAACAAGACTTATGCAATTCGGAAAAAAATACACACCTTTTACTTGATTTTGAGGAGCTCGATATTGAAATTGTATTATCTCTGTGATTGTAGCTCTTCAATATCTGAAATTCAACACTGAAGTGTCTCTCTAAATTATCTTTTGAATGCCACAAGTATTACTTGATTTGGATTCTTCAAGACAAATTTATGTCCAATCTCCCACAATGACCTAATTATGGACTAGTTCAGTATAGCGAACTTGTACGACTTGCCACGTGTCACTGTTTCGTCCTTCGCCTCTGAAATTGATATCAAAGAAACTATAGTCCATGTGATTGTGATCACTTTTTACGGCACTCCAATCCGATGCTCAGAGAGAGAGAGTTATTGAAATTTTCCTACGATCACCTTTTTGAGATGAAATTCGGGAGCCTGAAAAAGCACTACCTTCCACAACTCATATCTCCAAAAATATTGTGAACCAAGCTCTGAAATTTTTTGACGAGTTTCCTTGGGATTTCAGCTTCGCACCATAAAAATTTCAGATTCTGAACCTCAGTAGAAGAAAAGTTATAGCGCAAATTCCACGATGACCTGTTTAGGAGCCTGAAACAGGACCTAACTTCCACAGATAATATCTCAGAAAATATTGCGAACCAAGCTCTGAAATTTTTATACAATCTTCCTCAGGATTTCGGCTTCGCACCCTAAAAATTTCAGCTTCTTAAATTTCGTAGAAAAAAAGTTATAGCAAAAATTCCACGATGACCTGTTTGAAGCAGCGAAACCATAGAATCCAAAGCTTTGATACCAAATGTTGGGAAACCAGCTCCAAAAAGAGAAGAAAAGAGATATCAACGCCTTATAAATAAGCCACTTCGAGGGGGCAACCTCCAATACATTACATGAATGAACAATTCTTGGATGATACAATTTACAAAACCTCCTTTCTATATAGGAGTCCATGGGGCCATAATGTAATCCTAGTGGGCCACAATGTAATCCTAGCCGACCTAACAATAATAATTTAAGGGCACAATAATAACAAAATGGGGGTTACAAGGGTGCAATAATAACAATAAGGGGTTTACACTAACAATAATAAGGGACTATACTAGTGATATAGGGACCTAACATAAAGACAATTGCTGCTATTATCTTGGCATTCTTGTGGTATGCTTTAGTAACAATGTTTTTCCTCTATTATTTCATTATATTGAATATTTGCTTCTCCTTATTAACATTAGCTTTCTTTCATGTGATTGTCTCATGAGCCGTTAAACAAACGTCATAGTTTATATTCTTTGTTTTTATGATATTTTCATGTTTTTGTCTCATTTCTTCTCATAAATGAACTCATGATCTCATGTTCATTTTGAACCTTCTATATTTCAACCCTATACCATATTGAAAACTCAAATGTGTTACTGAGAATACCTACCTTGCCCCATTTTATCCCTGCAATTGATCATTTGAAAGTTTGACCTAGTTCCCTAGACCTTTGAGCATGATCCAACATAACCCTAAAAATAAAACCCTAGTGAGATGAATATCTAGCCTAAGATCTATTTTCCTCTCGAGTCACTTCATTGGTTGTGAGATTGCAGAGAGAGCCCTCTTTGATTTGGTAGGCCTATCTACCAAATCCAAAGTTGGTTTGAGGTTACCTCCTTCGGTCTCCTTTCTTAGCCTTGGGACATTGTGGAGGATAACACATCCTTACCTTGTCATTTTGAGATAACCATGGTGTGATGGGGTTTATGTTATTTGGTTGAACTATATTGCTGGATGGTTTCGAAACTATGTGTGGTGGTCTCAGGAGGAAATAAAAGGCCTAGGGATCCCTTGATCGGTAATGTTAGGATATATAGTAAATCATATTGCATATACCTCATTGGGTCTAGGAATACTCAACTGATGAATGGCGAGATATAGGGTAAATCATAGAGGTGTATACCCTCATTGGGCTTAGGAATCCTCGTACGATGAATGGATGGATACATAGTAGATTCTATAAGGTGGAGACATACAAATTAATTATGGTTTATGTGGAGAAATCCAGAGGCATCCATGCTTGTTTAGTGCCTAGTGAGCCCTTGACCGGTATATGGCAGGATTATGGTAAATCCTATAGTGTATGTTTATTGTTTGGGCATATGAATCCCTTGTAAGGATACACAATAAATCTCAAGGAAGACTTGATTGGTTTTGCTGTGAGTCCCACATTCATGTTTGGAATATGACACAGGGGTGATTGGCTGAAAGAAAGATTTGGTTCAACCCAATCTATCGTCGGGTGGTACGTGGATGTCCCTGACCTAGTTTAATTTTGCATATGTTAATAACAAATATTTTTCTTCTTGTGTATTATGTGTAAATGCATTGGTTATTATGTGGTTATAATGGTTTTTCTATCATTGTTGATATGTTGGTTATAAGCATGGTTGATGACATACTTGAGTTATGGATCTATTCATGTTTTGTTTAGTAAATGAAATGTTAATGAATGCATAACCTAATAGATGATATTATAGCTACTAGGAGAGAGAATCATAAATTATTGACGATTCTCAGATAAGTATGAAGTCCCTATGCTCATATGTGTTTCTATGACCTATAGATTACATGTTCACGATGTGTTTGACATAATGTATGTCATGTCTAGGCCTTTTCAGGTCAAGTATTTGTTCAAGTTTTTCATTAGTGGCATTTTCATTTTGTTATTTATCATTTCTGAGAGTTTCATTGAGTTGTGGGAAGAGGAACGAGTCTAGGCCCTGAAAAAGTGGCTGAAAATCTGGGGTCACTAGCATAGAATTGCCTGGAAAATTTTGTAGTTGCATGGATGTAGGATTGTGCATGTGACTGGAGGATTTAAGCCACATGGAGGGATTTTCATGAGTGTGATTCAAGCTCTAGTTCAATCATAAATCATATTAACTAAAGGGTTTGGCACCTTGAGTGATGGTTAGCCCATGGGGGTCCTACCTTGAGGAAACTCTTAGTCACATTTTTAACTGAGTGGAAAGATTAGCTTGGGTAAATTTGGGAGGATGGTGTTACAAAGGGAGGAGGAAAACCTAAAATATATTGAAGAAAAATTGGAGAGATTGTAAAGTCTGGAGGGGGATGGTTATGAATCAGAGGAATCCAAGGAAAAAATAAAACAATTAGAACTTTCTGAAAAAAATATTTTAAAGGACAAAGAGGATCAATGGAGATTGAAAATTAGAGCTATATGATTAGCTAGCGGTGATGAAAACTATAATTTTTTTCAAAATTATGTAAGAGGAAGGAAAAATATAAACATCATCTGGAAAATACCGAGAGAAGGAAGTTCAATTTTTTTTTTTGAAGAATTAGCTTCTTTGGGAAAAGATCATTTCAGAGCCCTTTATAGAGCTCTTGAAGAGGCAACAATTGCAGAAGTGATCGAGGTTGCCAAATTATTCCCAATATTTGTGGAGGAGGAGTTCAATGACCATCTAATGGACTTAATCACAAAAGAAGAGGTGGAAGCAGTCATCAAATTCATGCAAAAGGACAAGAGCCTAGGGCTTGATGTTAGATTATGGATTTTTTCGAACACTTTGTTGAGCTCATACGATATGAATTACTTCGAGTAGTAGAGGAATCAAGGCTTAAAGAATATATCTACGATCCTTTCAACTCAATGTTCTTGGCCTTAATTCTGAAGATTGATGATCCTCAGTCTTTTGAGGAATTCTGACCCATATTCGTGTGCAACTGCATCTACAAAATAATATCCAAAATCATTGTTATCTGCCTCAAGCCCATTTTATCCAGGAATATATCCAGGGAACATGGCTTCTTAGATGGAAGCCAAATACATGAGGCCATAGGAGTTGCAGAATAAGCAATGCAAACCTTAAAAAGTGCAAAATGAAAGGTATGATTACAAATATTTACCTGTCCAAGGATCATGAAAAAATTAGTTGGATCTATCTTTGTTTGTTTCTCACTCACTTTGGATTTGATATTTCTTTCATTAATTGGATTATCGGAAGTTTAAAAAATGTGATTTTTGTAATACTAATAAATGGGCATGCATCCCCATTTTTTCACACCCAGAGAGGCCTTAGAAAAGGTTGTCCTCTGTCTCCTATATTTTTCCTGTTGGAAGATGAAGGTTTAAGCAAGTTTATATTAGCATCAAAACACAAAGGAGATGTGAAAGGGATCGAGGTAGCTGCAAATTTATTCATAACACACCTACTTTTCGTAGATGTTATTCTTCTATTCAGTGATGGGTCTAGAAGGGACCTTCAATATTTAAATATCTCCTTAACTTGTTCCTAAAAGTTACTGGTATGCTTGTAAATGAACATAAGTCTACACTAGTACATGGTGGTTTATCATAGACAATAATTAATAGGGCACACTCATGTCTACCTTTGAAGTAAAAATTATGAAGGATAGTCTCAAATACTTGGGCTCCATCTAAAAAATAAATCTTATAAAAAAAGTGATTGGAAGTGGATCCTAGCTAAGATTGAAAAAAAAATTAAACAATGGATTTTCAAATGGCTCTTGAGGGCTGGGAGACTAGTTCTGATAAAATTAGTTTTAGTGGAAATTCATGTTTACTAGTTTGCTCTCACGTGGATTCCGAAGGGGATTTTGTATTATATTAGAAAGTTGCATGGAAATTTTCTCTGGGAAGGGGAAAAGGAAGAAGAATCTCTCCCTTGGGTTGCATGGGAAAAAATAACCTTACCAAAAGCCTTGGGAGGACGGGGAATAAAATATTTACCTGTCGTTACCAACTCTCTTGCAACAAAATTTGGGTAGCGTCTTCTGACTATGGAGAAACTATGGACAACGATGGTCAAACACAAATATATCTATCATATCACCATTGAGGAGTGGGTGTGAAGGATGGAAAAGATACTTCCAAGTGCTTCAACAATCTGGAAAGCTACAATGGACTCCTTTAGGGTGATAGAATCAAGCCTTTCTTGGAAAATAGGGAATGGAGAAAAATTTAGAGTTTGTATTGATCCATGGGTGGGGTGTAGTGTAGAACATGAACTTCCAAGGGAATTAATTATGGATATTAATGGACAAGGGATTTTTTTCCTCAACGAGGTAAAAAATGAAGAGAGATCCACATTTTGGAATAAAGGTTGGAAAATGACTAATCAACTACACCTAGATGCAAATTTCAAAGCTCCTTTTCATGACTATATAAGAGAATTGCAAAGATCACAAGTCATGATTTAGAATAGAAAAGACTCGCTTAGAAGGGTTCATGCCCCTACATGGATTTACTCACCAAAATTAAGGTACAACCATCAAATTGAAATAAGAATACGAGGCCAAAAACTCTGGTGGTGGAAGAATTTGAGGAAGCTAGAATTCCTAACTAAGGCATGGATTTACCTTTGGCGCCTTCTCATGAACAAAGTATCGACTTGGGATAATATAAAGAGAAGGAGTAAACACGGGTTAGGTTAGTGTGTGTTATATAAAAATGGGGAAGAAATAGTGAAACATCTATTTATGAACTTCCCTTTCACATTGAAAGTATGGTATGTATCTCTGAGACTTCTGGATACCAAACTTGAATGGAGGGGTTTAAACATAGGAGAACATGGAAAAATTGGTGGAATAAAGTGAGGGATGAAAATTTAAGGAATGTGCCACCTCTAATAAGCTGGGGAATTTGGTTGGCGAGAAATAAAGGAATCTTTATAGATTAATCTTTGGAACCGACTCTCATAACATCTAAAATTGATGCAATCTACTTGTTACTCCCATCATCCCAATTAATACAAGCTCCAAGAGTTATAAGAGAAGAAAAATCAAACCGCAAATCTCGTGGTCTTATTTTTATGGAGCATTTGATGCATAAGGACATTGTGGGGGATTATTGGTAATTCATCTTAACAATCAAAGGTTCCTAAAATCCAAAATTGGCCTAGGAAACAAAACAAACAATCATCCATAACTACTATCCTTGAAATTATTTCTATGTTGGGCTAGGGAATTGGGATACTTGCAAGTTTTTAGGGTCTCCTTAACTATCATAAATTGGTTCAATGTAGTGTGGATATGTCAAAATCATGTTTTAAAACCAATCATTGAAGAAATTCAGTTCACTAGACATCATTTTGACCTTATTTCATGTTTCTATATTTACAAGGAACATAATTCAGAGGCGAACCATCTATCTAAAGAGGGTGTTGAATAGAATATGGGCACTTAGAACATTAGAGAGAATATAAAAGGGACGATCTAGGAGTATTCTCATCAACCTTTTATTATATGATAGGTTTCATATATATTTTTATCTATCATGAATGATGACTTCTGATGGGATCTCTTTTTTGCTTTCGATATCAACTCCACCTCTTTTTTATAGACCTATATGAGACACAATTTTTATGGTTATAACTAGTTATATCTATCTTTATTTAGTCTCTTATTTTATGTGCTCAACAATTTATATGATATGATTGTAAAAATTGGGTTGTTTTCTCCAAAATGAGAGGTCCGTTTTTGTTTCTTTTTATCATGGACATATCATAGGCCTACATGTTTCTTCTATGTCAATTCTCAGAAATAGTAATGCTCATGCATTTGTATATGTAACTTTTTATTATCTTAATAAAAAGTTTGATTTTTCCTTAAAAAAAAAACAAATTAAAATATATCTATATATATATATATATATATATATATATATATATATATATATATATATATATATATATATATATATATATATATATATATATATATATATATATATATAAATATATCTATATATATATAAACACTTAAAAAATTAAAATAAAAAAATAAAAAATATCATTAAAATTAAAAAAAAATTGCATCTCTTGGCCCTTGGTTGGCGACCGCCGATTCTGGGACTTAAAAAAATTTCTTAGAATTGGCCCTCCACCAACTGGGGGCTGGAGGGCCATTACAGGGCCGACATAGCACGCCTTTATGCTACTCTACTGACCCTCCGACCTCAATTAGTGGAGGGCCAACCCTACTTTCAAAATCCGTATGAAAATCAACAACATTTAAAAGAAATATATTCATACATAATATATCAAAAAAAATTTAAAGTGTCAAAAATAAGCCCCCGAAAAAAGGGGTAGATAAAGCATTGACGCTTTCGAAAATTGGCATAAAAATAACTAACATTGAAAAAAACTTTGCATACTTAATACGTAAAAAAATTTAAAGTGTAAAAAATATACTAAAAAAAGGTATATTTTTAATCAACACTTTGCAAAATCGGATGATTGTTTGTAACTCTAAAAAAGTAAGAACTCGATAGAGTTCTTGTTTGATAGGTAACTATGTTTTTACCTGACTTTTGAAATGAGAGATCCCTTTCATATGGGATGAAGTTGCTCAAAAATATTTTAGTGCACTAAAATATGTGTTGACTCATACACCATTATTGCATCCCCCTGATTATCATCAGGATTACTACTTTTATTTGGCTGTGTCAGACAATACCATTATTAGGATACTGGCTCAAGAAGATGATTCAGACAATGAACATGTGATATACTATTTGAGTAGGAACCTTACCACCTTATAAATTAAGTACTTGCATGTGGAAAAGTTGGCCTTGGCAGTTTTTCAAGATGTTTAAAGGTTCCATTATTATATTATGTTTCACAAAACTAAAATGGTTTAAGGTTGTAACCCCATGATATATATTCTCACATGACAATTTTTTGGGGGCAAGCATTCCAAATGGATTGTGATCCTACAGGAATTTGGCTTGGAATTCATTAAATCCAAATACAAGAAATCACTCGTATTTGCTGAACTTATATGCGACCTCCCTTATATTGAAAAAAAACTATGACATAGGATTCTCTTCTAGATGAATAACTTTTTCTTATCATTTCACTCGATACTTGGTATGGAGACATTATCATTTATCTCTAGACTAAAATTTTTAGGCCTGAGTTATCACATAGTGAACATCATCGTATTTGATACCAATCCCAACAATATAGTATTGTTGGTGACACACTTTATCATTGTGGTGCCGATTCAATTTTTCGTCGATGTTTAATGCATGAAGAAGCTAATTTTTTTTTGAATGACTACCACTTCAGAGCATGTAGCGGTCATATGCCAGGGTATGCCACAAAATTATTGCGTGCTAAAATTTCTGGCCTTTTATGTTTAAGTACTATATTCTGGCACTCCAGAAATGTCATGCTTTCCAGATTTACAATCAAAAGATGCACACCCCTCTCGCTCCTGTCCATCCAATAGTCACCATCGGTCCATTGGAATGATCACAATTAGTTCTTGAAGATTTGGGAAAAATGCACTATCAGAGCTCTCAAATGGTAAACATGATTTTTTTTTTACTTTCGTTACCAAAAAAGGTCTATGTTAATAATATTTTTACCTAGTTGTTTAAAATTTCAAATATTATGGTCATTTTATGTTATTTTTGAGTAGATAATGAGTTTGAATTTTCATGTACAAATTAGAGGATAGTTTTTAAAAAATGAATTATTTTTGCAAGAGCATAATTTTATTACTTTTTCGGGCTCTTTAAACTAATTATGAAAAATAAACCCTCTAGAGTTACCTTTAAGCCCTTTCTTGACTCTCAAAATATGAAAATATTTCTAAGTAAACTCGTTCCTTTCGTGCTCATAAAATTATATGAAGAAACGTCTACCTAGTATAAGTTTACCCCTTTTACAAATTGCGTAGAATACTTATGAAAAAGGTATAATTTGATCAACCATGGTTAAAAGAGTTCTCCCTTGTATCATTTTACACTTTTTTTTATACTCTAGGGACTATATTTACGAAAAAGAACACTATGGAGTTTTATTTTTATCTCTTTTTCAAACTTTTTAAATGTGAAAAAGAAGTCAAGTTATCCCTTCACCGGACTCGTAAAACGTAAAAAATATAGGAATCATCAATCATGATGAGACAAAAGCACTCCTTCCCAGGGTTCATTAAAAATACTTCGAAGGACTTATCCGAAGGATAAGATTATACTATGAGCATATGTTATCCTCCTCAAGCTTGTGTAAAAATACATATGTAATTGCATGAAATGGTGGGGAAATTTGATAAAACAATGTATAGAGTTAGTATTTGGTAGTAAGTCACTCTTGAACATGACACTCCTTCACTTTCAAGTTTGATTGAGTTGTGACATCCACTCACCTATATTTCAATCACACCTCCTTGAAAGTACTCATACTAGTTTTTGATCCCATATTGAGTTGGTGCTACCAATTCCATATAGTGTCGCCAATATGTCCAAGAGAAGTTCAAAATAAGTGAAAATATTTTTCTGTACTTATATCCCTCTTTTGCGTCGAACATCCTTGATTCAGTCCATAATTACTTTGTTTTTCCTACTCAAAATATTGATGTGGGATACATACATCTAGGCCCTCCTGAAATGAGTCACTTCCTATCTATTTCAACACATTATCTATGAAGATGGATTAGAAACTCCCTTTAGTGCCTTGGAACTTGCATGCCTGAATGGCAGGTCTCCTCATTTTTGACGATAGGTTCACAACATTGGCCTTCGATCAAAAGAATCTATAAGTGTTCAACTTCATATCATTCAATCATGATTCATAGATTGTGCTAGTGTACCTTGAGGGCCATTGACATTATTGGTGGTTCCTCTCACACCTATTAATGGTCCTCATCATTGATTGGTAATCAAATGGTGTCTTCCATGTTTGAATTCAACACATTCGTTCACATGGTTAGGCCGTACTATTGAGTGGTAGTGACGAAGACCCTGAATATAGTTTCATCCATCGAGGCTGCATGGAATTTTTATGATTGATGTACAATCCACACTGTATAATGATGGCTATTCATATTGAATCTACCCAACCATGGATCCATGATGTATATTTGGTTTCCATGACTTTGATTCGTTGATATGGATTATTACACATTTCCATACTTAAGTTTAGAATTTTTAATATGATTTGTTGAGTATGGGAATTCCTACCACCGAGATGATTTCATGATTATATTGTACTGCAGTGCTTGATTGTTCATTTTTAGGTATCCAACCAATTGGTCTCAGATACGAACTTTCGAATGATAAAGCACTTCAGTCCTCATACATAATTTCTGACTTTATACTTTGGGGGGAAATATGTTACGTATCATTTTATCGCACTGAGGAATTAGACCCTAAATCTAGTTCTCTCGCTATCCAATGAACCCTTTTCAACATTGCCCTACAAATATGGAAAAAGAGCCATTCTAAGAAATACAATAATATTGGATTACATTGCTAAAAACCTTAATTTTATCCCTCATCACACCTTTTCTATTGTCAAAGTGTGATGACGCACCTGTAACCATTAAAAACATGCAATTATCAACATAGTTTACTAGACCAACAAGTGCGATGAAAAATGTACATGGGTAAAAATAAAAAATAAAATCTAGAAGCCTTGTTGAGGAATCTTATCCCAAAAAAATGGACTTGAGCCCCTACCTATCTGTGCCTCATCCCAAATTTTGTGGATTCAATCCCACTCATTATGGAAACTACTCCCCTCATTATGGATCTCACCCCTTCAAAAGTGGATCTACAACATCTTCTCTTCTCCTGTAAATAAAAATCAGACCAAAGAAGAGGCGGCTATATTTTTGAGGTTTCTAACTTATGCATTCATGCCATGGAAGTTAATACTTGTCATGATAAATGGAGGATTGTAGAATGGTGGAAGGATAATTATGACATCAAGGCCTGGGTTGTAATCTCCCCCTCTTATTTTTTAATAAAATATATACTATTTTTTTCACATGATTTTATTATTATTCACATTCATTAGATCAGAGCTCCTTGATATTCTGATTAGTACGTGTTTGAACTTATTTGTCCAAAGTAGGCTTTGATCCTTTTGTATTTCTCTGTTATTACAGGATCTGGTCTTTGAATATTGAAGTGTAGCAGGAAATTAAGCAGTAAGAGGATTTAATGAATGATCTATTTCATTAAACAAGTAAATCATGTTCAAACTTCATTGGAGAAAGATAATATGCATTTTCCTATTTTTTCTAGATTTCATTTTGAGTGTAGGGAGATCTCTCTTTTCTGCAAGATGGATTTTTCCAATAACAAACATAATTAAACCTAGAAACAATTACAATCCATTCGATTGAGCTATTCTCAATGAAAAATCCTCAACCAAATATTGAGGAGAATATGTAGAGACAAATTTTAAATCCATGAGGTGTAAATTAGTTGTTTTTTGTGAGGTTTAGTACTTATCATGTCTCAGGTTCATATCTCATGGGGAGGGGTTGAGGGTGGGGACTAATTTTGGGGGGTTACATTGTCCCAAGGGGCATCCAAGCTTGATTGAGTCTTGTTTTCACTCAGATTGTACATACATGGTGCGACAACGAATCAAGGTGGGAGATTTCACTTTGATTCCCGCCAACTCCATTCTAGTTGCTTCCCAAAAACATGCTATGGGGATAGTCGCTATGGGTGATAGAAATGAAAGATAAGTTGGAAACCAACGAGTCTGAGAGACAGACTTGAATGACCTGGAAAATTAGTTGATTTAGGAAGCTTTTAGAGATTAGATTTATTTTCAATGAGACCAGTGCCTTATGGAGTGTTGGGCCTCCAAAATGCAATCCACTTTCACCTTCATTTCCATCATTGTACCTTCATTTTGTAACTATATATCCCCATAACTTTACATTAAGTAACCATTTTAATTATCATATGGGTTTAACATTACTATTTTCCAAGTCATTAATTTTAAGTATTTTAAGTGAATTTGTGATTAAATATTAGGAAATTAACATGTTTTCATATATATCTAAAAGTGTTATGAGTTTTGTGATATTTTAAGCCTACTTGGAGATTGTAGAAGGGTCTTATTTGGCCATCCAACCACAATTCGAATTTAAAATTCCAACTCATAAATTTTTGTGGAATATTTCTAAAAGATGTGGATCATCAACTATGCACATTCAAACAAGAAGAATCATGGATAAGAAAATTTTAAGAGTATATGTATCTTACATTTTTAGATGATTGGTTGCAACCACAAGATATAAATGTGGATTTAGGAGAGATTTGAGGATTTGTATTAATTGAATAATTATCCTAATTTTTTGTATAAATAGGAGTGCACCCTTCGTACAAAGGTTTGTGTTGTTAGTTTTCAATTTTTAGATGAAAATTAGAGGTTAGAGGTAGCTAGTGGCTAGTTGATAGTTGGAGGTTCCAAGTTCTAGATGTAATTTGTAAAGTGAGGATATAAAATTCTTGTAATATCTTGTAACTTCATATTTATGAAATATATACTGCTATTTTTATCTCGAAGATGTGATAGTTGATTCAATGTGCTTGCTGAGGAATGGAGGGCCCCCATCAACCACAATTTTCACATCTTTGTACATATTGGTAACATAGTATAGTTTTGTTATTTCATTTATTTTATGCAAGTGTGGATTTTCCTTTCAGTAAGTGTGATTTAATTTCCAGCAGGCATGATTTCATTTATGCAAGTGTGGTGTGATTTCAATTATGCAAGTGTGGTGTGACTTTATTTCAACAAGTGTGATTTCAATTTCAAGCAAGTGTGATTTCCTTTATGCAAGTGTGATTTCAATTTCTTTACGTTTGGTTTGGATTGGATTAGTTTATTATGTATTGTAATTATTTTTACTTACATTAGATTAATTTAATCTGAAATATAACCACCTAGTAAATATTGTACAAATATAGTTCTTTAGTTTATGAAACCCCAGTTTGAAAAATTAAATGACATAGATTTAACTTGCAATTAAATCACCCAACTAGTTATTCATTCAAGAAACAATTGTTCATGTTGTCTCGCAATTAAATCACCCTCCCACTCTATCCTAGTTGTCTCCCAATAACAGGCTATGGGGGGTAGTCCTTACGAAAGATAGAAATGAAAGACAAGTTGGTAACCAATGAGTCTCAGAGACATGATTTAATGGCCTAACCACTTGGTTTATTTAACAATATTTTAGAGATTAAATTTAATTATCACTGAGATCAGTGCCTTATGGAGTCAAATTACTTTATTTATATCAATTAAGGAGAAAATGACTAGATGAACAACTGATGCTTGAATTCTTAACTAGCCTATAGGCTATGCAAATCATAAGACTTAGGTGAAATGTATGAAACTTGGTTACTTTTAATTATATGCTTGTTCTATATGGTTCCTTCCTCTTATCTATTTCGGAACTAGTATGCAGAGTAGTTTGTGGGATAAAATCCAATAGGAAGCAAGTAGAGGATTGAATAACGATACCTACCCCTGTGTTATAACTATTATCACTCCACCGGATCTCCGAGGCTGAGAAGAGACCAGCAAAGGTAAATATAGACCAAGCTCTCGCCAAGTAGCTAGCCCTACTAGGCAGGAGATGGCTCTCTCCAAGGGATCATAACCAAGAGGGCTAGATCAATTAGGTTTTAGGCTAGGTATAGTAGCACATGGGTTTTGATTGGTTGATTTGGGTGTTGGATGAGTGAATTAGGTTAAAGAGGTAACTAGGTCAGGGAAAATAAGATAAAAATTGCAGACATATGATGGGGAAAGGTAGGTAGGAACTCTAACACTTTAGGGTTCTTAGGTAATATGGATCAAATCGGTGAGGTTCTAAAAAGAGCATGACAATGCATGAATTATTTTTAAATTGAAGAAATTGAAACAAATTATGGTGATTCTCCCAAAACAGAGCATAAAAGATGTATTCTGCTTATCAAACTTGAGAATCAAACATATAATAGAACTGTAATGAACATGGAAGGTACAAAAATTCATACATATGAAACATAAGAAGAAACTATGCCAAAGTACAGTACCACATGAATCCCAAAAGAATAGCTACAACTCATCCAATATATTCCTTCCAAAATCTGAATACACTAGTGTCTCTGATCAATAAAACAACATCCAAACTCTCAAATGAGTGAAGAGGTGAAAGATATAGACATGAAACAACTTCTCCCAACCTCAGGGGTCGAATACTTGAGTTTTGGAGCTGATCCACAAAAGTCTGAACTACAAACCTCGAGTGTAGGGAGGTCAAACAGACTCATCCCTAACTTTAGTGAAACTGATTCATTCATCCTCAAAAATAATTTTACCTAATGTATTTACCCTTAAGTAACTCAAAAATAACTTAATTACATTTAAATTAGTAAAATCATGATTTTATATGGTCAAACTCAGAAAACTAGGAAAAAAATAAGAAAAATCAAACAATTGTTAGGAGCGCAACGCCACCTTCAGGCCAAATTTTGAGGGGGTCGTCGATGTCCAAATTGAGCTTAGGATAGCACATTTGAAAGAATATCCTATATAGTTTCAAAAAATGTACTTGGTTTTAAAAAATGATGAGTTTTAGCCCTCCAAAAGTTGAATATCCCAAGACTATTTAGGAGCGCAACACATGCCTGAAAATTGGGGCATAAATGTCATTTTTGAGGTGTTTTTGGCTATTTCTCCTTGCCAGATTGTCCAAATTGGGTGTGAAAAGATTCAAACTTGCATGTTTGATGCCTTATCAATCTAATGGTGGTCTTATTTTTTCATTTGGAGGCCTCTAGAATAAGTGCAACACCAAGGTCAGGAGTGCATCGCCAAGCCTAGGAGCGTAGCGCCAGAAAGCTAGGAGCGCAACACCAAGCCCAGGAGTGCAGTGCCTCCTTGAAGTCCACTTTTGGAGGCCTTCCCAAACTCCAAATTGAGCTCATGATAGTTCGTTGGAAAGATCACTCTTTCTGATACATAGTGGTCATATCAAGAACTGAAAATGATTAAGTATAGCCCCTCAAACATCAATTCTCCCAAGACTGGTCAAAAAGTGCAGAATGGGGGTGGAAAAAACACAACATTCTCTTGTAAGCCACTTTTGGAGGCCTTTATCAACTCCAAATTGAGATCATTATAGATCATTGGAAATATTTCCCTGTATAGTTATTATTTGATTCATCACATAGGTCATTTTGACACTAAAACTAGAAGAAAAATTGAGTTTCCCAAGGTCACTCTAGAAGTGCAGAAACTCTCTTGTAGCAAATATATTTTTAAAATTTCTCCCAATCCATAACACCTGTGTAAAAATTGAAGGAGGGTTTTCTTCCATGTTCTATTATTAACAAAAACCTCTTTCAGTTTTGTGAAATTAATCTCCATTTGGTCAGAAACATACTTTGAAACAAAAATGACCCTATGTGTGGCAAATGATTTTTCCCTTGGAATGAATTCTTGAAAAATGATGGATACATGATGTTTATGAGCTGAAATGGCCTCATACTTGATGAAATTTCATGAATTATCTTGGGAACCACATTTCCTCTAATTGCTGGTGCAGGCTGGTGCAATTTTGTTTTTTATGACCTTGAAAACCATAATACCTAATGGAGACTTTAACAGAATGAAACCACGATGAAAATGACTGAAATAATAATGAAAAATATTGGTGATGGTACACTAAGAAAAGTGGTGAAATGAGCCAGACAATGATGAAAATTTTGAAATGAGTGAGGTCTGACCTAGGACTACCTCCAGTGACCAAATTTTTGCATGATGACCTAATGGAATGACAAAAATTTCAGAATGGGACCCTAATATGATGTGAAAAGAGATATTTTGATCACTAGTGGTAGGATGCAAAAACTGACACTAACAATAACCACACAATGACTCTAATGCTACAAAGACTATGGCTCTGATGAATGCAATATCACCATGTGAATCACTAAAGAGGTGCTCAAATCCTCAAGCTAGGTGAGAAAGGTTGTCCTAAATGTTTATCGACCAAGCTTATACTTGGAGGTAAATTATTAGATGCAATAATATTCCTAGAATGATATGCAAGGATTATGAGTGAGTCTTGAGTTAATATTGTTTATGTGATTCAAGTACTTGATGTTGATTATCTTATAACAAGAGTACTTAACAATATATTGAAAGATAATCTTAAACAAGACCAAGTGCTTAATGATACAAGTACCAAAACCAACAAGAGATATTGTTACCATAATTCCACAAAGATATTAACCAACAAATGATAAAAATGATAGAAATTTAGGAAACTTAGAGCACTTATCTAATTAGCCAATGATTTCCAATAAAAGATGTTAATGAATAAAATTAAGCCCAAATCACTTCTTCCATCAATTATTATGATTTGTAAAATTTCCTTACCCAATTTTAGAGACTTATGTGTGTTTATTATCGCTGCAACCTTGTATTCATATGTCTGCAAATTTTATATCAACAGTCAAGAAGCGATGCAAGATGCCAAAGATAAGCTATAGAATCAATGCATTTAACTTCCAATGATATTCGCTTAATCATAGGACTACTTAGACACTATATATTTGATTTATTGTGCTAAGATTAGACCTCCAAATGATGTATATCATATTTGCAATAACTCGGAAAATCAGTGATTCAATCCTAAATAAACCAACAAGGTGCCTAAATATTAATGCCAAATAAGCTCCAATGATTAGTTTATCAGTTTGAGTGATTTTTAGATTATCTTTAGTCAATTTTGATGATTCTTATTTAGTTTATATGATTTCATAAATGGCTATAGAAAACATATTAGATCTGTAAATTTCCCAACAACCCTAAAAAAAACTTTTATGCAATCAATTTAACCACAAGATTAATGTTTAATGCCTTAAGTGACTTGTTAATGAATTCAAACTTATTTTATGTGTGTTTATGCCTTGAATACGCCGATGTAACAATTATATCAGACCTGAAACTTTTAGATAAGACCTCTGCAATTTCAAATCAGACCTTGAAAATTAGATGACAAGCAACATAAAATAATAAAATTCACAGATCAAACCCTTGTAATTTATTCTTGATGCCTTGTATGAGTTATTAGCTTAATGTGTGGGTTCTTTAGGATTGTATTATGATGATTATGCCACTGTTATATAACTATACCAAATATGATATAAATTATGGAGTCAATTAAAATGTGAGATGAAGTCAATAAAAACAAACTCCAAGGCCTAATGGCCTATGCCAAGTATGGAGATGTGAGATAAATTACTTGCACTCACAAAACGTTAGCTCAAACCCAAAGATCAGACCTTTATGACTACTGCACCTTTTTTTAGGTGGCTGTAGCAAACATATCAGATTTAAAAATTACCCAACAATCCACAAAAAATAACTTCTATGCACTTAAATGAAAATTAGGTTAATTATAAATGCCTTAGGTGATTTATTGATGAGCTTAGGCTTAGAAAAAGTGTGTTTAGGTCTTAATTATATTGTTGTCAGAAATCACTTCAGAATTCAATTTTAGGAAAGAGGTCAAATAAATAGGTTAGATAGAAAACCAAGAGGCCTTAGGGCCTTGTAGATGACTAGAAATACTTCCAATGAAGGTAACCACCTGGAAACACAATGTTAACCCCAAAATCGTTGCAAAATAAATTGTTAGAGATAAAATGGAAATTTGTTGATGAAACCCTTGTTTGCAATGATATCCAACCCTTGTAGGGCTTATGGCCTTCTCAACACTTGCAAAATAGGTCTCAAACACTAGCCTTTTATGTTGGGTAAGGGCTAGGGCCTTCAAAAGATGGGTTTCTTCCCCAAATTTGAAAATAAGAAACCTGAAAAATGGGCTCAAAAACCTTAGATGTCTAGGGGTTTAAGGGTTGGAAACTTCAAAAGTTTACTCCTTTATTTGATCCCTTGAGTTACTTCACCTGTACAAATAAAAATATTTTTTCCCAAAAAAAAACCAATATATACAAAAATAAAATAAATACCCCAATAAATTATATACAAGAAAAAATTAAAATGCAAAGTGTTGGTGAAATTATTTGCATAATAGAACATACAAGGTGAAAGGTTAGTATATATAGACACAAATTAGAGAAATTATTTTCAAATTTTGAATGTGGGCTAAAAACTTTACGATTGAAATATGAATTTCAAATTAAAAGTTAAATCTAATTAAAAAAATTTTAACCACAAAATTAAAACTTAAATCAAATAAATATTTTCAATTTTGAAATATAATAATTATTTACAAAATAAATGTAAAGAATATTTAAAAGTATGTTAAAAACTCAAAAACATAAAATTTAAAATAAAACGCCAAACCCAAATTGCTGCAAAATAAGGGTTAGAAAATTGATTTACAAAAATTATTCTACAAAAATAATTTACAAGTTATATAAAAATATATAATGCTTGGAAATAAATGTTTTTGATTAAATAATTTTTTAAATTATGAATAATGACCATAGATTAGATGTGTTTCTAAATTTATGGTATTTCCCACATCCTTACTAAAGTAAGAAAACCAAACAAAATTCTCGGAGCCCAAACATGGTCAACTCTCCTCCAAAGAACTTGGAGCCCAAGGGTCGGGGAACCTGCAAACTCCATATATTTTCTTCAAGAAATCTTGTTAGACATATGGTGAATCAAAGCACCTAAGATATACCAAAAGTCTACTAGTAGAGTGTTCTTATCACTATCTACTGAATAAACAAACTTTAAAAATTTAAGCACAATATAAGAAAGTAAATACCCAACACATACCACAAATCATCGAACAAAGAAAACCATGAATTGAACCCCAAAGTATTTTATTATGATATTTGAAATGTTCCTAGCAAATCAGTGGAAAAAAACCAGTGTTACAAAATTACATAGACTAAATTCAAAGATTTCATCACGACTTGAGAAGCAAAATGGCCTCTAATTTATAGATAAATCCTCTAAGTTGAAAATAACAGCTAGTTGGCTTGATCCCTGTCAAAATAATCTCGATTGTTGATAAATAGTTGATCATATTTTAATCTCCACCATTGAAAATATTTATTTCTGAGAAATTTTCGAATTCCTCATTAAAACTATTTTTTATTATCTAAAAAATAATTATTTTGAGCTAATTTCCTTAAAATTTGACTTTGAATTAACAACCAAGGTCCAGGGGTCGAATTTTTCTTGAAATTTCCAATATTCCCTTGGTGGGGGACCTCCAAAAGTTAATTTCTTTTAGACCCACAGATTTTTCCACTTGGAGAAATTAATTTCTCTAACATTTTAATTTTTTACTCTAAATTAATTAATTTTCTCGCTTAGGATTTAATTTTTTTTTTGTCATAAAAATTAATTAATTGACTCATGAGGGTATTAATTATTTTTCCGCCCTCTAATATTTTATCCATGGTGTCTAAGTATGAGGGACCATGCACTAAAATATTTTTTACATAAGATTTTACAAATTCAACCCTCAAAGGGGACAAAATAATACTCGTTCATTATAGACCCTCAAAATAATTACCCAATTCTGAGACACAATATGATCTAGTAGACAAAGTGATTTGTAATAAAATAATTTACCCAAATAGCTTAAATTATTCCTAAATGCCTTTTACAATAGACTTGACTAAGAACATTAGGACTCACCTAAGACTTCGACAATAAATTTTACCCTAGCTTTGGGGTTTAAGATGGAGGGGAAAAACTATTCTGATTAGCCATGTTTTGATACACATTTAATCAGTGAGGTTAAAAAACTTCCTAAGATGAAATTCATCGCGAAAATCACATGCTTACCTAGGTTGTTACATATTACATGGTCATACTAACATCATTTACATCACAACTTGCAGAATTTGGGTTTACAATGACATGACAGATGGTTGGCTGATGATTCTGAAGTTTGAAAATTTTGTGCAACTGCTTCCTTGGACTTGTGACAAAATAGGTGCAACATATGGCTCCATATGGGGACACATTGCTTCATCAGAGTGACGTGGGAATCCAAAATCTTGTATCCAAGAAAACATAAGTCCATCAAATATATATCCACTCATAATAAAAATCATCATGCATAGATAAAATATATGTTGGAATAGAAAAAATATACGCTAACAAATTGAAATGCAAAGACACAGAACATAAGTGCATAAAAATAAAATTAACTAATGACATAGATGAAAGGGAGTAGGGTTAGAGATATGATACAAATATGCCCTATGGAATCAAATGTCTTCAAAATAGCACATACTTAGCATCTGCATACTTTCTGGGAAGTCTGTTGGTTGTTTTTCTGATGTGCCATACTGAATTATGAAAATCTTAGGACTTTGACATATCCTAATATCGAGCTGCTCCTGACCATCAAATGCATCAAAATTATTCTTCTTTATGTTCCCATTTCTTTCATATGGGGTATACCATTGAAGCTTAACACTTTATTTTCCTTTGTTTCTTTTATTTCTTTGTTTCTTCTTGGCGGACCGTGATGCTGGTGATGTTGTGGTTAACATAGACTTGCTTGCCTGATGCCGAAGATGGTGGGATGAAATGCCCAATACTTTTGTGACATGTTTCCCTTCATTATGCATCTTAACAGGACGTGACTACCTCATGAGACTCACAACAAGATGGGTTCAGGATTAGCTGGTTGGAAAGACAATGATTTGTTGAAAGTTCTCGATTAGGCTATAAGTTTTGTAATTTTCCATTTCTTCCAACCTCCTTTGCATGTAACTCATTTCCTTGGCATGTATTACTATTAATTTTTCTTGATTTATTTTTGTCTTCGGAGATCAATCTTGAAGAGTGAAATTCTTAACTTCCAAGGCCTTCATTTTGTGTCTGTGGTTGTGATCCATGGTATTTATCTTGTCAAAGTATTTAACCTACATGGAACTAATTACCTGTAATTACATTTCTTCCATTGTTCTTATTTGTTGTGCGTGATCATCCATCATGGTCTCTATCTTGTTCTGAAAACTGATGCTTTGGTTAAAATGAGTAACTTCCATAGCCTGTAACCTATTCTCCATGGAACTCATTTCTCTGGTGTGATATTTTATTAATATTGTTTGACTAGATTACATGTCTTTTATTGTTTGAGTTAATTCCTTAAAAATATAGTTACCATGATCTTCTATGGGCAAGAAATGTAAGAAATGTGATTCTTCAATAATATTTTTAATTTGGCCACTTTTCCCTGCAATTCCACTACCCAATATTCCTCTTACAATAACACAAGTAGATTCATCATGAAAAATTTCACAGGGACTGCAATATGGCCAAGATTGATCATTGTTAAGCTGCAACTCATTCTCTTTAGACTCCTCTATATTAATTAGGTGATTTTTCATGATAGTGACTTGATTTTTATTCTCGACTTGCATACTTTTAATAATTTGATCAAGTTCTTTAAAATATCACTTTACTTTCCTTTAGTTTCTTCCTCTTTAAAATCTCGAATCCCAAACTTCCCGAATTCTTTCTTGTCCTTTTCTAATTCCTCAGCTAAATTCTAAGCAACCCTTACATTAGCAGGTTTTCCATGCATCAACTCATAAGAAGATTCAATGTCAAATGCATAAATGTAATGGTCTAACAGAAGCTTATCAAGAGGTTTGTAATCTTGAGATAAATCTCTTACAATGCCATTGAAACTTCTATTAAATTATTTAACATTCTCATCTTCATTATTTTTCATACTATAAATGTTGCAAAGTAAATCCTTTTCATTCTTATTATCTCCATATTTGTTAATAAATGCATTGATTATAGCTTGTAGAGAATCAAAAGAATCATTAGGAAAATCATGAAACCAATCCATAGCATTATCTTCCAAGGAATAGCATTAATGTATTCATGATTATAGTTATCATTACTGCACTACTTATCCACACAAATATTAAATTTATTGAGATGATCATTAACATTAATTGTACCATTGCCTTGAAAAGAAGGCAAATTATTAATGGATTTCTCTAGAATATCATGTGTTGAGATTGCAACAAGATGATGAGCTTAGTGGAAAGGAGTCACCTTCACTAAGTGGGCCCGCAGGCTATTTTTGGCGCAAAATATTTTTTTAGACATATGGATCATGTTATATGAGTTGCAGGATGCTATTTGTGGATGGTTGGTCAAGTCGGGAAAAATAGATGGACTTGTATTTTTAGACATACTGGGCGGAATCTATTTTTAGATTGCCAGTCTAAAAATAGATATGTCGAATATTATTAGCTCTTAATAATATTTGGACTCTAAACATTATCTTATCCTCTTGGAGCACTTCAGTTCGAGTCACGGATGTGGCACATGCAGCTGACAGAAGGAATTATGCTATTCCTAGGGTTTAGTGGAGCTATTGCATGGTTGAATTCAGTTAGAACTCATGTGACAGAGTTTGGTGGAGTTGATGAGACAGTTAATGGAGTTGTGTTTAGTTTAACTTAGTTGAGCTAGTTGTATCTAGTCTAACTGATTGATACAATTAGTGAGAGTGGTGTGAATTAATTATTAATTAATTCACTAATTATTAACTCATAAATCAACTAAAGAATACATCAGTTAACCGCAGTGCATGGACAGTTTGAGTGGAGACCAGTGAAGAGGTAGGTGAAAGAGCAAGTGTGACTATCGGTTGTGACTATACTGGTGCATGAGATTTGCACACACATTGATGGAGAAGCCAATGAGGATTGCGCAGTACATACTGGTGGGATTCGAACTTGGATCTCATGATTATCCATATTGGATTGTGCAGTAGAGGCTGGCTAACAGGTGGAGCAGATTGGAGCATGTGTTTTGTATGATCTGAGCTTGTGTAGTGTGTAACAATTGGAGATTGTACTGAGAGCTTGTGAGGAGTTTGTACAATGATTGTTACATGATCTCTATCATTATAATATACGGATAGTTGGGGGTTTTCAGCTTTAAGATTTCCCATAAATACTGTGTTTATATGTGTGATTGTTTATGGTTTTAATGTGCACATGCGATTGTTTATATTTCCGCAAATTGATGATCAATAGTAGAAGAGGTTATGTATTATGCATGAAGCTCAAATAGTGTGTGATCAGGATAATCTCGGTGAATAATTTAACAGTTATTCAAATTTCTACATCATGGGGATAACCTTGCATGTTAGTAAAACTACAAAGAGAGAGAAAGTCTTTCATGAAGACTTGCTCACTTGAGAGAAAATGGATATCTTCAAGAGGTCCATGCTCAATATAAACAAGAATTCTATAAGAAGAGGGATTCTAGAAGAAATTTCTATAGAAAATGGAAGAAGAGGAGTCACCACTTGAACATGAATCTAACTCTAAAATCCAAAATGTAGAAAACAAAAAGCTAGTCAAGAAGGAGCAGATAGATATCAAGGAGGGATTCTTGTCTAAGAAATATTAGATTCTTACTAGAATGTAATTTTCATATCCGAGCTCCAAGAGAGGGGTTAACTAAGCTACCACGATTTCGTTTAGTATAAGATTTTGTAAATGGAGGAACAAGTGGAGTCGCCACCCAAACAGGAAACTAACCCAAATGTCCAGGTGCTAAAGGTGCAGATAGGAACTAGAAGACATGTGAATTATATCAGACCTCCTCAATTTCAAATCATACCTTGAAAATTATATGACAACCAACATAAAATAATAAAATAGATAAATCAAACCCTTGTAATTTATTCTTGATGTCTTGTATGAGTTATTAGCTTAATGTGTGGGTTCTTTAGGTTTGTATTATGATGATTATGCCACTGTTACATCAATATACTAGATATGATATAAATTATGCAGTTAATTAAAATGAGAGATGAAGGAAATAGAAACAAACCCCAAGGCCTAATGGCATATGCCAAGTTTGGAGATGTGAGAGAAATTACCCACAACATAGTTACCGATTAAACAAGAAAATTATCGATTACCCATTTTTTTGAGGTAGCAAAAAAAACATCTGATTTTGAAAAGTGGTTATTGAGAATACACCTTTTTTTTTTGGAGCATATTTTTGACACTTGAAATTTCATTATGTATAAAGTATGAACTTTTTTTTTTAAATGTTGATGATTTTCATGCTTATTTTGAAAAGTGTTGATGCAACATCAACCCATTTTTTTTAGAGGGTGTATTTTTGACATTTCAAATTTTCTAATGTATTAAGTATGGATATATATATATATTTTTAAATGGTTATTATTTAACCATTTTTCAAGTTGTCTTATTATTCTTCTTGTTTTGTGTCTTAAAGTGTTTGTTTTAAAGGGTTTTCCATACATGCATTCTGTGTTTTTCTTTGCAATGTTTTTTTTATAATGATTTTTTTTTCGAAGTTTAAAAAAATAATAACATTAATATTTTGAGGTTAGGATTTTTTTATAAATTTATATATAATTAATTAATACTTCAATTCACAAAAAGCAATTGTCACTAAAAAATAATAATTTTAAACACTTTATAAAAAATACACATTTTGCATATAGATATAATTAAAAAAATATGTATTTCACAACCTTTTTGCAAAAAATGACATGTTAAATAAATTTTTTTATTATCAAAAAATCGAATAAAAAAGTTGGAAAAATAACAAATTTATGAATTTTTTTATGAATATCATATTAAAAGATGACGACATTTGATAATATTTTTTTTTTTTTTCTCTAGATAAAATGATTGAGATAAAATTTTCAGTAAAAATAACAAAAAAAATGTTAAATTTTAAGATTTATATAAAAAAATGTTAAATGTTAAAAAAATTCCTTAAGATTCATATAAAAATAAAAAATACAACTAAATTTTATAGGTGTTGTCTTTAGTGTGACTTTTTGGACTTTCAGGTGTCAGAATTCGGTGGAAAAAATTGAGCTAAAATCTTGATTTCTGTTATTTAAATTGGTTTTTTGATTGTATATATGGATTCAACACACTAAAAAACCCGTAGATCACTTCGATTGTGCAAGGTTACCCATCAAACTTCTATTTTCAATAAATTCCTGCCGGAATTTAGAGAAATTAGGTCGAAAAAAACTACCATAAAAACCTTCAAAAAGTCGCACTATAGATTATTCGAATTATATATATATATATATATATATATATATATATATATATATATATATATATATATATATATATATATATATATATATATATATATATATAAAAAAACATTAAATTTAAAATATCAAAGAATTATTTAAAATAACAAAAACACACACATTAAAAAAGAAACAAAAACATTCAAGCTTAGCTTGATATATATATATATATATATATATATATATATATATATGATGCAGGAGCATCTAGACCCAGCCAGCAATGTGATGAAATGGTCACATATATGATGCAGGAGCATCTAGACCCAGCGAGCAATGTGATGAAATGGTCACATGTTGTAGCTAAACAAAGCGAAATTCATTGACTGTTTGGATGAATTCGATTTTACTGAGGAGGATAAACTTCTCAAATAAGTTTGTTATTGTAATAAATGAGAATTGTCTTATTTTAGATTAGTGATAAGATTG
This sequence comes from Pinus albicaulis, assembly GCA_034641835.2. Lineage (NCBI taxonomy): Eukaryota > Viridiplantae > Streptophyta > Pinopsida > Pinales > Pinaceae > Pinus > Pinus albicaulis. The sequence continues at coordinate 510,908,873 of CM076582.1, read as the reverse complement.
TTTGTATAGGTGTGTTGAGAAGCTAGGAAATAGCAGATTTCTGCTACTATTCCTAGAAACAGAAGATTGCGTTGATGAAAGATGTGATAAGAGCGAGAGAATGATGGAGAGGTTTTTTTTTTATATAGAACGAGAGGAGTTAGATAAAAGGGGGGATTCTTTTAGATTGATTAGAGTTGTGTGTGGCTTTGAGGAGAGCGAGTGGAGCGATGGTGTGAGTGTGAGTTTTGGTTTAGAGCGAAAGCTCGAATGGGTGTGTGGATTTTTTTATGGAGCGAGAGCTCAGAAAATATGTAAAACTGTGTGTTATGTATAATGGAAGTAGTTGGTTAAAAAACAGTAATCAGTTTGTGTAATTGTCCAAGAGCCGAGACTGTTTCATTCTTTGAATATAATTGTGGTTTGAATACATCGATTATGCTTTGTGATGTTAAAATTGATAGAAAATAGAACGCGCAGGGTTATTTGCCATTAAATCGGTTGTAATTGCAGATTGTATAGAGTGCATACAACGTTGAAGAACTTATGGCATTGAAAGTAATGTGAGAAGGTGTTCCATATAATGATGGATCTGGATGCGAAGTGTATTAAAGTTTATTTGATGGAGGATCGGGTCCGATGAATATCGAATGGCTTATGGGTGAGACGTCGTCCAATCCTTGCGATTGGCGATTTCCGATTGTTTGCATCAGAGCTGTGGCAAGTGAATCGGATCGGAGCAATGCAGTTCTACTTTGAATCAGAGTTGTATGGAGTGTAATCCCCGATTGGAACAGGTCAGAGGATCTCCGATCTCTGATCGCCGATTGTATCGGATCGGACATTTGTGAAGAATCCAAAAATGTGAATGCACATTGAAATGCCGATTTCTGATTTCCGATTAATCGGATCGGAACCGTGGAGAGGGGGATCGGGTTGGAGCAGACTTTTCATAGTTTCAGTGTATTTTTATTATGGTTTGTGCGGGTTTTAACATTTTTGGCTTTCAAAACGTTGTGGCTTACGAGTGCCGATTGCAATCGCATCAGAGTATAGAGATTTGGATCGGATCGCCAGCTTAGAGCGCGTAGAACAGTGGTTGATATTATAGCAGTGTATGTCGGAGTTGGAATGTTTTAATTCAGTGGAAGGTTAGTCATCGAATCGGATCTAGAGATTTAAATGCGTTGGCAACTTTAGGATCGATGAGATCTTCGTTTCCTTGAAGGGAAGAAGCAAGTGTCACAGCTTGAGATTGCTGGATATAAGCTTTGCAAAAAGGACTCTGTCTATTTGACACAATTCATATAATTGTTCAAATCGGTATCTGAATGTCGATTTATAATCTGAAGGTTGAGAAAGATTGGTTTTGAAGGTCGATTTTTGTACAGGAAAATCGTGGGGAATTTAGACTCTACGGAAGAGTCCTAAGTTGAATTGTGAACGGAATCCGACTAAGAATTGAATCCATCAGAAACTGGTTGAGTGCTATCAGTACAAGGTGAGTACTGTGGTGCGAATGCATGTTGAATTGGGTGCATTGAAGAGAAGGACGAAAACAGATCCTTGGTTTTTGGGAACATTGGAATGCTGATTTGGTTTGATTTCAATGAAATGTAAAGTGTTGAGCTGTAGCGCTCAATGCAGAGTTGAAGGTTAATGGTATGAAGATTGTGAGTTAATTTATTTTGAAAATCTTCCGCATTCAAATGATAAAGTATGAAAATTTACCAGAACTTGAAAGATAGGCTTCCGCATATTAGTTGATTTCCAGTGATTAAGGTTTTTGATTTGGGCATTTGCTGAGTTGCATAATTATATGCACAGTGTGATGAAGATTCTCGGTTTTGCAGGCTAGCTCTGCGTCATTTTGGTATCAGAGCTTGGCTCTGTTGAAATTGAATAAGTTTGTTTTTGTGAATAAAGTTTAGTACCAGATTACATCAGTTAGGAAATCCATTCAAAACACAGGTGACAGCATCAAAAAGAGTGAAGACTGCAAAAATATAAATCAAGAGAAGTTGTGAGAGAAGAACCAGATGCGTTCTTAAAAGCAGAAGTGGCAGTGAACCTGTAGAATCCAACAAGAGATTGGACAGAGAGGACAATTGAAGTGTCTTCGAAAGAGAGAGTGAGAGATTGCAGAAGCCTAGAGAGAGCAAAGGTGTTGCTCAGGAGAAGATTCCAAATAGGGGATCGTGCTTACCAAAAGACTGAGTGAGGAGAGCTTAGTGAGGTAAGATTGCAGTAAGAAGGACTTGCTGTGCAAAGGCTTGTTGCAGAGGTGCGAGGAGCTCATGGAAAGAGAGGAGCAGAAAATGACTACAGATAGTCATAGCAGAAGTTCACAAAGAAGCCACAGCAGAAGGGAAGATGCCAAAGCAAATGGCATGAGGATGAGTCAAGAAGAGTTTGACCGAGAGAAAGCTGAGATAGATTTCCAGATTGGAATATTGATGAAGATGCTGCAGAAAAGTGTTTGGACCATGAGGAAAAGAATAAAGTGGCCAAGGCTACGAGAAAGGAGAAATCAGCAAGTGAAGTCAGAGATAGTAGAAGAATTGAGAAAGATTGAGCAGATATTGAGTGCTCAAGAGGAATCAGAGAAACTTAGAGGAGCAGAGGTAGAATTGGAAGTTTCCATTTGCAGACCAGAACAGGGTGAGATGTTAGGGAAAGAGGATAATGAGAGGTCAGCTGAAGATCTCATGGACTATTGGCAGAGTTCATGACAATTCGAAGATATGTTGACAAAGGAAGCAGATGAGGCAATGCAGCCTTGTGATTTTGATTCTTACAGTTTGTGTATGTTTGCAGGATATGCAGAGGATGATGGACAGCCGATTGAAATTGTCACAACCAAGAATGAAGCTCTTGAGGTAAAGTATGATGAAGAATCCTTTTTAGAGGAAGAAGGCGTTGATCATTTGCAACAGAAGGAGTTCATAGATGAAATCCTGTTTGGTGTGAAACAGTCAGATGAGGTTGATATAGACCAGCAGTCTGAAGACAATTCCATAGTGGGACTACAAAAAGGTAAACCAATGAATTTGTTTAATGGAATTGATGAAAGATGCTTGCAATATGATAACGTGGAAAACAGGTCAACTCAGGAGAATTGTCAGGAAAAGAATGAAGCTGAGAAGGAAAATTGTGATGATCTGCTGGAGAGATTTCACAAGGAGATAGAATTCTTGGAGAAATTACTCAAGGAACCCAAAGGAGAAACGAAGCTTACAAAACCTGATGGAGGAAAAGGTGTGGAAGACAGCATTAATAAATATGATGCTGAAATTAGAGAAATTGAGCAGCGATTGTTTGAAGGTGAGATGGAAGATCAGGAGCGACAAGGAAGCTATGTCCTCAAAGGCATGAAGGAGGCAGAAATATTAATTCAGCAAGATGAATATGGAGATAACCAGAAATTTGGAAAGAATGATCAGCTACATGAGAATGAATTTGAGGAAGGCATAAAATTGCAGAGGTATAGAAGCTGGCAGCAGAATGAAGAACCAGGAATTGGTCCGGTAGTACAAAGAAAGATAAGTGAAGACCGAAGATACAGATGGAGACTGAAGAAAAAGGTGAAGTGGAAGCTATTTCAACAGAGGTTGAATGGCAAGCTGATGAATGAGTTCAGGAAACTTGAACAAATTCATATTGATTTGAAGTCACTGCAAGAAGGATCCGCTGGAATCCAAAAGATCTATGATGGAGGATTGGTGCTTGAAGCATCAAAGGAAAATGGAAGGTATTGTATTTTGAAAACTGAGGGTTGTTGTGTGTTTGCAGGTCACATTGACTTGAGGAAAGACAAACAGTTATTGAAGACTGTTGAAGAAATGACTACTCATAGTCATATGCAGAATAAGGAAGATGGCAAAAGAATTTTTAAATTCAAAGGATACACTGAGTCATTGAAGATCATTGGTCTTGAAGAAAGCCAAAGTGAAGGAGGATTAAAGACAGATATTGCGGAAAATGCAGTTAGTAAAGATGGTGCAGAACTTTTGAGAGAACTTCCAGATGAGATGGCAGATTTGTATAAGTCGAATCTTTTGATGAGGAAGCCAGGTAAAGCATTTGTGTTTATTGAGTTGATTAATTTTGATGAAGATTTATAAGCAGGAAAAGGGTAGTGTGAAGTCGATCTGAACCAGGAAGAACAGATCGGATTAATGAAAGGTATGCTGGAATTTGAAGTAAGGAATGATGAAGTTATAAATGAGAAACCGGAAGAAGAACCTGGGAAAAGGCATTTGTACATTTCAGAAATGTATATGGAAGATTATTGGCATAGATATTATGATGTTCTAATTCAAGAACACAATCAGTTGCAGCAGAATAGTATTCAGCACATGGGAAGTGAAATGGACAAAGAATTGGATGAGTTATGGAAACTCATACTACAACATTCCAGTAAAACAAATGCAGGACAGAAGAAGAAGGGAAGATTGGCTGGAATAAATGGTACAGGTGAAGGGAATGGAAAATTGCAAATTAGAGTGAGCAAAGAAGCAGCGAAATATGAGAAAAGGACAGCAGCAGATAGTGAGGCATTGCAGCACAAAGGTGGAAGACTTGAGGAACAAACAACAACAGCAGTAATCAAGGACATACTATCAAACCAAGTATGGGATCCAGGAGGACACAGGCATGAAGTGCATGATCGGGAGATCATGGTTAATTTAAACTTTGGGAGTCTGATGCAGGAGCATCTAGACCCAGCCAGCAATGTGATGAAATGGTCACATGTTGTGGCTAAACAAAGCGAAATTCATTGACTGTTTGGATGAATTCAATTTTACTGAGGAGGATAAACTTCTCAAATAAGTTTGTTATTGTAATAAATGAGAATTGTCTTATTTTAGATTAGTGATAAGATTGTTTGTATAGGTGTGTTGAGAAGCTAGGAAATAGCAGATTTCTGCTACTATTCCTAGAAACAGAAGATTGCGTTGATGAAATATGTGATAAGAGCGAGAGAATGATGGAGAGGTTTTTTTTTTATATAGAACGAGAGGAGTTAGATAAAAGGGGGGATTCTTTTAGATTGATTAGAGTTGTGTGTGGCTTTGAGGAGAGCGAGTGGAGCGATGGTGTGAGTGTGAGTTTTGGTTTAGAGCGAAAGCTCGAATGGGTGTGTGGATTTTTTTATGGAGCGAGAGCTCAGAAAATATGTAAAACTGTGTGTTATGTATAATGGAAGTAGTTGGTTAAAAAATAGTAATCAGTTTGTGTAATTGTCCAAGAGCCAAGACTGTTTCATTCTTTGAATATAATTGTGGTTTGAATACATCGATTATGCTTTGTGATGTTAAAATTGATAGAAAATAGAACGCGCAGGGTTATTTGCCATTAAATCGGTTGTAATTGTAGATTGTATAGAGTGTAATCCCCGATTGGAACAGGTCAGAGGATCTCCGATCTCCGATCACCGATTGTATCGGATCGGACATTTGTGAAGAATCCAAAAATGTGAATGCACATTGAAATGCCGATTTCCGATTTCCGATTAATCGGATCAGAACCGTGGAGAGGGGGATCGGGTTGGAGCAGACTTTTCATAGTTTCCGTGTATTTGTATTATGGTTTGTGCGGGTTTTAACAGTTTTGGCTTTCAAAACGTTGTGGCTTGCGAGTGCCGATTGCAATCGCATGAGAGTATAGAGATTTGGATCGGATCGCCAGCTTAGAGCGCGTAGAACAGTGGTTGATATTATAGCAGTGTATGTCGGAGTTGGAATGTTTTAATTCAGTGGAAGGTTAGTCATCGAATCGGATCTGGAGATTTAAATGCGTTGGCAACTTTAGGATCGATGAGATCTGCGTTTCCTTGAAGGGCAGAAGCAAGTGTCACAGCTTGAGATTGCTGGATATAAGCTTTGCAAAAAGGACTCTGTCTATTTGACACAATTCATATAATTGTTCAAATCGGTATCTGAATGTCGATTTATAATCTGAAGGTTGAGAAAGATTGGTTTTGAAGGTCGATTTTTGTACAGGAAAATCGTGGGGAATTTAGACTCTACGGAAGAGTCCTAAGCTGAATTGTGAACGGAATCCGATTGAGAATTGAATCCATCAGAAACTGGTCGAGCGCTATCAGCACAAGGTGAGTATTGTGGTGCGAATGCATGTTGAATTGGGCGCATTGAAGAGAAGGACGAAAACAGATCCTTGGTTTTTTTTTTGGGAACATTGGAATGATAATTTGGTTTGATTTCTATGAAATGTAAAGTGTTGAGCTGCAGCGCTCAATGCAGAGTTGAAGGTTAATGGTATGAAGATTGTGAATTAAATTATTTTGAAAAGCTTCCGCATTCAAATGATAAATAGTGAAAATTTACCAGAACTTGAAAGAGAGGCATTTGCATATTAGTTGATTGCCAGTAATTAAGGTTTTCGAATTGGGCGTTTGCTGAGTTGCATAATTATATGCACAGTAGAGTGAAGGTTCTGGGTTTTGCAGGCTAGCTTTGTGTCAATATATATATATATATATATATATATATATATATATATATATATATATATATATATATATATATATATATATATATATATATATATATATATATATATATATATAAAATTTAAAAATATCAAAGAATTCTTTAAAAATAACTAAAAAACACACACATTAAAAAAAAACAAAAACAAAAGAAAACATTGAAAACAAAAACTTAGAAAAAAATAAAATAAAAAAACAAAAACATATATATTATAAAAACTTAAAATAAAATAAAAAAATAAAAATAAAAATAATATAAAAAAACTTCAATGAAATATTTATTTTTTAATTAATTATTATTTTTGAAAAATTTGAGCTCTTCGCTAACCCTTGGCCAGGCGGAGACTTGAGGCTACCTCACGGTCTCCACCTAGACGAGGGATGGCGGAGGGCCAAAATAATAATAATAATAATAATAAATTAATTTATTAACATCATTTTCTTTTTAATAAATATTTTTTAAAGTTTTGTTTTAAAATGTTTATTTTATTTTAATTTTAATTTAATTTATTTTTGTTTAATTTTATTTTAATGTTTTTCAATTTATTTGTTTTTTAATTTAAATTTTATGATTCATATATATATTTAATCCCCCCATGCTAGGATTTATAAAAACGAGCCTTACAACCAATATAGTTGGATTGAGATTACCGACATTAATGATAAAAAGACCTACATAGCAATCTGTTATTCCCCCCCATTAATTCTAACTTCTATAAGAAAAAGAATCTAGATAAAAATAGTCCTTACAATGGTTTAGAGAATGATATTTCTAGCCTAAGGAATGAAGGTAATATCCTTTTAATGGGTGACTTTAATGCTCAAACTTCAAACAACCAAGATATTCTTCTAAGCAATCATTCCAACCCCAATCCTCTTTGGTTAGACGAAGAACTTACTCTGGCTAGCCGATGCAAAAGGAGCTCTGAAGACCTCGGGGATGATTTGTTTAGGTCAGAGCTAGTCAAGCTCTGTAGTGCTCAGGATCTCATAATTTGCAATGGTTTAAAGAAGTGGCCCAATTCTAGCAAGATGACCTGCATCCATGGGCTTGGTAGGAGCGTGGTAGACTATGTTATTTCCGATCTCCCTTTATACAATGAAATAATAAATTTTGACATCTTAGACGACCACGAGCCTGACCCTGATCATAGGCCTTTACTCATAACTCTTAATTTTTTCATGCATAGAGATCCCATAGAAGGTAATCCTTATAGTCAAAAGAATTTATTCTTTGATAGAAATAAAAACGATCTCTTTCTAAATGAATTAAAAACTAATTTGCTTCCTTTATCTTGTATAGAAAACATAGATGACCTCTATTATAATTTTATGACAACCCTCTCATATTATATTAACAAGTTCTCAATTGAAGTCTCAAGTAATAAAATAAATAGAAAAATCAACCCATGGTATGACAAAGATTGTAAAAGTGCGAGGAGAGAAATTAAGGAAGTTGTTGATGAAGCTCTAAAAATTAACAAGATAAAAATCTACAAAGCCCTAACTAAAATGAAAAAAAGACAATATATTCATAAAAGACAAGATAATCTCTTACACCTCTCTAAGGTGCCTCCTAAGAAATTCTGGAGGCAGATTCTAACTAGGAAAACTAGAGATAATAATAAAATTTCTTTACATGACTGGAATTCCTATCTTAAAAAGCTTTATGAATCTCCAAATGCCAGCGATTTTGAAACCCTTCTCACAACAAACAAAGTTTTCTCATTAGAAGACATTGATTTTGGGGTTAAACGCTTGGCAAATGGGAAAGTTAAAGACATTGAAGGTTACCAGGCAGAAATCTTAAAAATTGGAGGTCATGTCCTCATCCCCCACATCCACAAGCTTTTCAATCAAGTGGTCAAGCAAGGGTTCCCTAAACCTTTGACTCAGAGCCTCATTGTCCCTATTTTTAAAAGTGGGGATACAAATAACCCCTCTAATTATCGAACAATTATGATCAACCCTCTCTTAGCCAAGTTATATGGTATTATTTTGGAAAAGAAGTTGAGCATTTGGCTTGAAAGTGAAGGTAAGCGGGCTAAAGACCAAGCGGGTTTTAGAAGGTAGCACTAAAAAATGGACCACCTCGTTACGCTTGGGATCATTGTGGAGGAATGCCGCAATGATAAATCCAATCTCTTTCGTTGCTTTGTGGAATTTAGAAAGGCTTTCGATATGGTTCCTAGAAATAACCTATGGAATAGATTAGAAGAGCTAGATGTTCCTTTCGAGCTAAGAGCGGCCGCTATAAGGTTATACGAGAATGTAATTGTGAAGTTAAAGAGCAATGAGGGGTGGTCGAAAGATATTAAGTGTAATATCAGAGTTAAACAAGGTTGCCCCCTTTCCCCTACCCTATTTGGCATTTACATCGACAAGCTAGAAGGTTGTTTAGAGGAAGCAGGATGCACTGGCACGATCTTAGCTGGGATAGTCATCATCCTTCTTCTCTATGTTAACGATATTGTTCTTCTCACAAGGTGCCCATCTGATCTTGATAAGCAACTTAGACTTCTTAAGGATTTTTTCTCTACCATGGGTATGTCTATTAACACTGACAAAACAAAGTTATGATTATCAAATCCAACAAGGACACTTACGCTAATTTTATGTATGACAATAGTAACTTAGAGGAAGTGTCTTCTTACAAGTACCTAGGAATTGATATTCATCACAAGCTCAACTGGAACTATAGGATTCAAAAAAGGATTAATTGGGGGTGGAAAGCTTATTTTGGTCTTGAAAATAACTGTAAAACGGAAAACCTCGTAATGTGAGATAGAAAGAAGTTCCTCTTTAAAACTTTAATCACTCCTGTTATCTTATATGGATGTGAGGTTTGGGGTTGCAACATCTCTAGAGAATCCTGGAGAAATATTGAGCAAATCTAGAAGCGTTTTATAACATATAACCTTAAAATTAAAAGCAATACACCCTATCCTATTCTCCTTATAGAAGTGGGTCTTTCCCCTATTGAGAGCCTAGCTATGACTAGGATTTTGTTGTACAAGCACAAGCTCAATAGCATAAGAGACCATAGACTTCCTTAGCTAGCTTTAAATTCCAGCCAAAACCACCTAAGGCTTAAACGAGGTTGGTATAAAGACACCAGGGCCTAGTTAAACCATTGGGAGATTGACGAGAATGTTGCATTGCAAAACATCAATAACATTAAAAAAATTGTTACTTCTAAGTTCAAAGAAAAAATGTGGTGTGAGAAAGATCTAGCAGCTAAAAGAAAATTAAAGTATTATAAGGAGGTCATCAACCCCACCTTAGAAGATCAAAAGTATCTCTCTGTTTTAACTAGCTCAAAGAAAAAAATTAATATAGCCAAGATTAGAATGAACTCTCATGAGCTCCATAGTGAAACAGGTCGTTGGACAGTTCCTAAAATACCAAGGATGGAAAGGATCTTCCATCTCTGTGAGGATATGAACATCGAGGATGAAAATCACTTCCTCTTAGAGTGCCCCACATACAACCACATTAGATATCAATTTCATAATCTTTGTTGCAACACTGACCTTCCTAGCCTTTTAAGATGTCAAAATTATAGTGAGCTCGAGAGACTTCTCTACAAGCTTTTTGAGCATAGGAATAAAATCTTAAATCAAATTAAATAACTCTTTTCTTTAGGTCCCATAGACCAAAAATTGGTCTCACTGGACGTTAACCATCATCATCATCATCATCATATATATATATATGTTTTTTTTTTAATTTCCAATTTGTTTTTTTTTGTATTTTAAATTTTTTGTGTTAAATTTTTAAATTTTTCATTAAATTATGTTTTTTTTTTTTTTTTTTTTTTAAATAATTCTTTGGGTAGTTTTTTAGTCTTTTTTTATAAATAATTTGTATCTTTTGGGAGTTAATTTTGCTCCTTTTAAACAATTTTTATGCTCAATTTGTGTGTGTGTGTGTGTGTGTGTGTTTTATCTCTGTCCATGATAAACAATGTAAGTGGTTCGAAATGTGTAAGTTACTTTGTGTTTTCTCCAAAAGATATTTTTTTGTGTTTGATTTTTTTTGTCATTTTTTAAAATCTTTTTAATTATTTTTTTATTTTTTAATATATTTATTTAGTTATTAATTATTATTTATTAATTTTTTTTTACTTTTTTTTTTCAATATTTTAATTATTTTTTTGTTTTGCATTTTTCATTTTTTATTTATTTTTCTATTTGTTTATTATTATTATTATTATTTGTGCAGGGGCTGTGTCGATCCTCGACTAGCAACCCAACCCTATGATGTGTTAATTTGATAGTTGATTTTAAAGTTTTATTTATAATGGATCAAGTCTGCCTCCATAGTGTGTCAATTTCACAGTTTATTTTTAAGATTTCATTGTAATAGGTCGATTTCACCTACGTTGCATGTCAATTTGATGGTTGTCCTTTAAATTTTCGTTGCAATGTGTCAAGTTGTCTTAGGCTAAGATTTTAAAACAACTATATTTTTACATTTAAAAAATAAATTATTCTTGGTATAATGACTGTTTCATTCAGGTGTTCATGGTTGAAATATATTGAAAACATAAGGTTTTTTGTAATCGTGATATTTGGTTTTGATTCCATGGTTGAAGATTTGTCAAACTTTTAAGGTTTTTCAAAGTCACGATATGTTATCTATAATTCTATGGTTGAAAATATTTATAAGTATTTTACATTTAATGTCATGGCTGAAATTTGTTAAAATTTCAAGGCTTTTCATAGACATGATATTTTATATTTAATGCAATTCCTAAAAATTGTTAGAATTTTAAGGTTTTTCAGAGTCATGATATTTTATCCTTAATTCCATTGCTATTGCTGAAGATGATTAATGTCCACTAAGACCGATATGGTCTATCTGAACTTAAGAAAGAATGAGTTAATTGGGATTATTTAAAATTTTATTTTTGTGATTAAAAAGGAGGGAAATAAGTGTTCCGAGGTCACTGTAGTTTTGTTGACTGAACAAGTCGAGAAGGTTGGTCATGGGGAAAATGTTGAAAATTTACCTCGAAAAAATACGTTATTCCAACATCAACACTTTTTGTTTTCAAGGTGTTTTCTGCACCAAAAAAATTGGATTTTACTATCTTTTTTAAAAAATGTCGAAAATTTACCCCGTAAAAAAAATGGTGATGTAAAATCAACACTTTTCATTTTTGGGCTATTTTTTCACGTTTTTTTGGGGTTTTTTTTATAAAGTTCTCGTTTTGAGGTAATAGTTCTCATTTGATCGGTAACTTTGTTTTTCACTTACAAAATGTTATCTAAAAACCAAAAGATTACACCTTTATGATTGCTACAAGTGTTTTTAGGTGGCTGTAGAAAACATATCAAATTTGAAAATTATCCAATGAGCCACAAAAAATTACTTCTATGCACTTCAATTCAACCTTAGTTTAATTAAAATGCCTTTGGTCATTTATTGATGAACTTAGGCTTATAAAAAGTGTGTTTGGGCCTTAATTATAATGCTGTCATAAATTACTTCCAAATTCAATTTTAGGACAAAGGTGAAATATGAAGGTTAGAGAGAAAACCAAGAGGCCTTGGGGCCTTGTAGATGGCTAGGAATACTTCTGATGAAGGTGATCACCTGAAAACACAATGTTAACCCCAAAATCGCTACCAAAAAAATTGCTAGAGATAAAATTCCAATCCCTTGAAGAAACCCTTGTTTGCAATGGCCTTCTTAATGCTTGAAAAATAAGCCCCAAATTCTAGCCTTTTAGGTTGGGTAAGGGTTAGGGCCTTCAAAAAATAGGTTTCTTCCCCAAATTTGAAAATAAACAACTTGAAAAATGGGCTCATAAACCCTAGATGTTTAGGGTTTTTAAGGGTTGAAAATTTTTAGAAGTTTACTCCTTTCTTTGATCTCTTGAGAGACTTCACCTATACAAATAAAAAGAAAATTTCCCAAAAAAAAAACAATATATACAAAAATAAAATAAAAACCTCAAGAAATTATATACAAGAAAAAATTAAAATGCAAAGGGTTAGTGAAATTATTTTCATAATAGAAAATAAAAGGTGAAAGGATAGTATATATACACAAAAATTAGAGAAACTATTTTCAAATTTTGAATGTGGGATACAAACTTTACAAGTAAAATTTGAATTTCAAATTTCAAATTAAATCTAATTAAAAAAATTTAACTACAAAATTAAAACCTAAATCAAATAAATATTTACAATTTTGAAATCTAAAAATTATTTACAAAATAATCTAAATAATATTTACAAGTATGCTAAAACCCTCAAAACATAAAATTTAAAATAAAACACCATATCCAAATAGATGCAAAACAAAGCTTAGAAAATTTTATTTACAAAAACTATTCTACAAAAAAATTTACAAGTTATATACAAATATACAATGCTAGGAAATAAATATTTTTCAGTAAATAAATTTTTTAAATGATGAATAATGACCATAGATAAGATGTGTTTTGAAAGTTATGATAATGACCACAACCTTAGCGAAGTAAGAAAACCAAACAAAATTCTCAGATCCCAAACAAGGTTGGCTCTCTTCCAAAGTCTGTGAACTTGGAGCCCAAGGGTCAGGGAACCTGGAAACTCTATATATTTTATTCAAGAAAATTTGTTACACATATGGCGAATTAGATCATCTAAGATAGACCCAAAATCTACCAATGGAATATTCTTATCACCACTTAATGAATAAACAAAATTTAAAATTTTAAGCACAATATAGGAAAGCACGCACCCAACACATACTACAAATCGTCAGATAAATAACACCATGAAATGAACCCCAAAGTATTTTATTATGGAATTCAAACGTTTCCAGCAGATCAATGGAACAAAAACAACGTTACAAAACTACATAGAATAGAGTCAGAGCTTTCATCATGACTTGAGAAGAAAAATATCCTCTAATTTATAGATAAATATTCCAAGTGGAAAGTAACGACTAGTTGGATTGATCCCCATCAAAATAATCTCGACCGTTGATAAATATTTGATCATCTTTCAATATCCACTATCGAAAAAAATTATTTTTGAGGAATTTTTGAATTTCTCATTAAAACCATTTTTTATTATCTCAAAAATGATTATTTTGAGCTAATTTCCTAAAAAAATTGACTTTGAATTAACCACTGAGATCCAAGGGTCTAATTTTTCTTTAAATTTCTAATATTCCCTCGGTGGGGGACCTCCAAAAATTAATTTCTTTTAGAACCATGATTTTTTCCACTTGGAGAATTTAATTTTTGGAAAGGGATTATCCTTCACCCCGATCCTATCTCTATGGTATTCGAATTTGCTCTTGGTGAGAGCCTTCGTCATAATATCTGCGTCCCGATCTTCCGTGGGAATGTAATGTAGCAACATGATCCTTCTCTACAAAAAATCTCAGAGAAGATGGTATCAGATATCTATATGCTTGGACCTATCATGAAACACATGATTAATTGAGAGTTTAATGCAACTCTGATTATCACAATGAATCACTGTCGAATCCATCTGAGAACCAAACAAACCAACAAAGATATTTCTCATCCAGATAGCCTCACATGTAGCTTGAATTTCTGCCATGTATTCCGCTTCCGCTGAACTGAGTGCCACAGATCATTGTTTCTTGCTGTACCAGGAAACTAATGTCGATCCAATGCTAAAGACCCCCCCTGATATGCTCTTTCTGTCTGATGGACTGCCAACCCAATCTGCATCCATGAAGCCATGCAAATTCACTCCATCCATCCATCTGTACCATAGACCATACTCTAATGTGCCCCTCACATATCTCAGGACATGCTTCCCCCCCTTCCAAAAGAGCTTGCTAGGCTTAACCATAGCTTTACACAACTGGTTAACTGCGTAACAAATTTCCGGTGTTATGTTCACCAAATACATTAGTGAACCCACTAATTGTCGATAGACAGTAGAATCCACTACCTCTCCAGAAGTAGCATCCTCTTTCCTCCAATTTCCTGGAAGAGGAGTATCCATGGGTTTGAAGCTCTCCATGTTAAACTTGCCCAATATCTCCTTTTCTTACTTTCCTTGAGACACAAAAATTTCACCATCCCGCTGCCATATTTCCAATCCAAGGAAATAATGAAGGAGTCCCATGTCCTTCATTTCAAACTCCCTTGTAAGATCCTCCTTGCATGAGTGTATCAGCTGCTCATCACCAGTCAAAATTAGATCATCAACATAAAGAACAATGATCAATAGCTTACCCTTAACCAAAATCTGGTAGAGGTTTGCATTTGCTTCACTTTTGGTGAAGCCTAGTCCAGTGAAATAGCTATCTATCTCAGTGTACCAAGCACAGGGTGCTTGCTTCAGCACATACAATGCTCTTTTAAGCCTAAACACATGCAACTCACTGTTGAAGATTTCAAAACCTCTAGGCTGCTCTATGTACACCTCTTCCTCAATGATCCCATTGAGAAATGTAGTTTTCACATCCATTTGATGAATGCGCTAGCCCATCTGTGCTGAGAGTGCAAGGATGGATCTTATGGAAGAGTACTTTGCGACAAGCGTAAAAGTATCATCATAATCTATCCCCTCGATCTGTGAGAATCCCCGAGCCACAAATCTGGCCTTGTATTTCTCCACACTCCCATCAGCAGCTTGCTTTACCTTGTAGATCCATCTCGATCCAACCACTAATTGTCGACCAGTCTTAGGACTATCTCCCATGCATTGTTCTTGACAATGGAGTCATACTCCTCCACCATTGCATCAACCCAAGTAGGCTGTTGCACTGCTTCGTGAAAGGAAGATGGTTCAGTCACAATAAATTTTCTCATAAGATCCATGTATCCAATAAATCGTTCAGGAAACTATCTTTGTCTGCGTTGTGAAGTAGGGGTTCCTACATTATGTGCAACATTAAGTCTCAGCCTATCAACTTCCGTGATGTGCCTTATGCCATTTCTAATTGATGGCTCTGCATGAGTGATTTCCTTCACTTCATGAACCTCCTCATGTGGCTGATCCACATCTTGACACTCATCCTTGGGAACCAACAGTTCCTCCTCTGCATGCAAGTCCAACTCCCTCTCAAGGGATAACCGCATGGCTTTCTCCTCATCAAATTTGATATCCCATCGCACAAAAATCATTCTGCTGTTTGGAAAATACACACGATAATTATGGGGTGTTTCAGTGTACCCCACAAAAATCCCAACCTCAGCTATTGGTTCCAGCTTCTTCCTGGCATCCTTGGTCATATGTACATGAACAGATGAGCCAAAAATATTAAAGTGTGAAACATAAGGTTTCTTATCGGTGAAAGCCTCTTCAGGTGTGCTCGTGCCAAGTACTCTATGAAGACAACGGTTTTGCACATGTACCATTTTATTGCATGATTCCACCAACAGATGAATCAATAGGCCTTGATCATGCAACATCACTCATGTTGCACCCACAATAGTTATGTTCTTCCTCTTCGCGACCCCATTCTGCTGTGGGTTATGAGGCGCTATGAGTTCTCTTCTAATTCCTTCTTTGCTGCAGAAGTTATTGAATTCAAGAGATGTATTATCCACCATTATCGCTCCTAAGAGCCTTCACTTTCTTCCCCGACTCTTTCTCCAACACTTATTTAAACTCACAAAACTTAGAGAATGTTTGATCTTTCTTCTGCATGAAGAAGATCCAACACTTACGAGAAACTTCATCAACAAAGATTACATAGTACTTATGTTTTTCTGTTGAAGCAACTGACAAAGGACCACACATGTTTGTGTGAACTCTCTCAAGGATCCCCGAAGCTCGGTTTTCCTTCTCATGAAAGGTGGCCTTTACATATTTTCCCATAGTACATCCATTGCATGTGTATGACTGTGCAAGTGTACCCCTAGGAATACCAGTAGAAATTTGCTGCATGACTTTCAAGGCTCCATGGTGAAGATGGCCTAATCACCTGTGCCATAATTTGCCCTCATCCCGACTCATCACTTCATCTGCCTTTCCCATCATTGCTGCGCAACCATCTACCTCCATATTGTAGAGATTCTTAACTCAAATCCCTATCCTCTTCGCTTGAATTGTTTTTTTATGTCGCAGGAAAACTTTTCCATCACTAGAAACAACGTCATAGCCTTTATCCTCCAACATTGCGACTGAGACCAAATTTTTCTTCAGGCCTGGTACATGCATCACATATTTTAATTGAAATGGTTAACTCTACTCCCTCTGAAAGGTAATGGTACCAATCCCATTAGCACTGTACCATGCTTCATCACCCATTTCAATATGCATTTGAAGATATTTATCCTCCAAGTCACTGAAAAGTTCCTTATCTCCTGTCATGTGAAAGGAAGCGCCTTTATCCAAATACCACACAGATCCCAATGCAATAGACACCATGCATGTGATTAATGAGAATTCAAGCTGAAATTGCGAGGCAAGGGCCTCACCAGCTGCAGATCCAAAAACCTTCTTGTTCTTCTTCTTTTGTGGACAGTTAGTAGCAATATGCCCATGCTCGTGACATTGAAAACACTTCACCTTGGACATGTCCTGCTTCTTCCCATTCTTGGACTCTAATTTTGAGTGGGATTTCTTACCCTTGCCCTTCCTCACCATGGCAGCCAAGGAATAATCCTCTTCATCCTAATTCTTAGATGAAGATCCATATTTTTTGTTCTGTCCGAACTCCTCCTGCACGAAATCCGACCACAATCATTCCCAATCTAGCAATTTTTCCCTTCCATTAACATAGTATTGATAACTGTGCCAACCCTTTGGAAGTACTAAGAGAGCCAATCTCACCAAATGATCATCAAAGACTGTTATTCCAACACTCCCCAGTTCATCCCAACATTGGACAAAATTTGTTAGATATTTTGGAATGGTGTTTCCCTTTTCCATCTTGATCTTTCTGAGTTTATCTTTGAGTGCCAATTTCCTATGGTCGCTATTGATTTGGAGTAGATCCGTCAAAGCTTTCCCCATTGAATATGGTGTGGATTTCCTATGGAGGCTTGAGACAATGTGGTCTCATACTCCTTCTGATAGGATCCTC
Organism: Pinus albicaulis; assembly: GCA_034641835.2. Classification (NCBI taxonomy): domain Eukaryota; kingdom Viridiplantae; phylum Streptophyta; class Pinopsida; order Pinales; family Pinaceae; genus Pinus; species Pinus albicaulis. Next base: position 510,891,364 of record CM076582.1, on the reverse strand, counting down.
CTCGCCTTTGCCACTTTCTTTTGCCATGCATCAAGATTTGCAGCATCTGCAACATTGGGTTTAGGAACATCTTTGTCAATGAATTCCTTCAACCCATTGCCTTTGAATACTGCCTCCATCTTGTCCTTCCAAGAAATATAGTTCAAGCTACCCTCGAGTGCATACTCTAACCTCAAGCCATTGAAAGCCATTTTGATCTTGAATCAGCTGTAGCACCAAGAAAGTCTTTCTGCAAATTCGAATTCTATCCAGTCACAAACTCAGCTCCTGCTTCACTTATGCAATTTCATGTGCTCTGATACCATGTAGAAATTATACAACATGCATGTATATCTTGGATTCACCTGATCTAACAATGTACTAAAGTTAAATACTAAATCGCTTCTACAAATATTTTGCGGAATTAAAAACACAATCGCTAATCACATGAACATGAAGAAAGGTCAATTACACACAACACATAACTTCCCGGGGAAAGGTTATAGCTAAAAACCCCACTATATTCTATTGTATATTAATAATAGATCATGAAAAAATTACATACAAAATTATTCTCACAAGATCCATCCAGTAATCGGCTAATTGTCTCCCACTGTCATATGAAAAACTAACCAACACATAGCTAATTATCAGCCTCCAGACAGCCAACCTTGCTTGCGCAATCCCTAATGGTAAAGATCAATAAAATATAGAAATTATTGCCTGCCTTGAATGCACAAGTATCATGGGCACTCCAATGGGTGTTTGCATGCATGTGTGCAAGCCAATAATCCTACAACTGATAGTCAACCTCCCTTTCACCTAGAACTCAACTGGGTCTCCACTGGATCTGACATGCATGCAACTAATAGTAGTAAATCCTCAGCTGCATGTGAGATCAATGATTGTGAATTAATTAATATTTAATTCACTAGATCTCTCACTAGTGTATCTTCAGTTACAACTAGCAAAATTGAGTTTAACTCACTTAACTGATTTAAATTGATTTACAACTTTCACCAACTCATGCACCACTGCACTTCGAACTCTGTTACAACTAGAATTACTTTGCATGCCTCACCAACAACCGCTAACTCAAAATCCACTAGCTAACTGAATTTATCACTTTCAGTTAACTCATTCAAGTCCACATTGAGAATAGATTACAGTTTAATGTCCATCTTAATTAAGGGATAATCAAAATAGACATGCACCCAAAAATAGCAATGTGGGCCCCACCCTAGTCTGGGTGCTTAATGCAACTAGGAATTGAATGCAACGAGGTGCTTAATGCACTAGGCGTGGGTGCTAAATATTCTTGTTGAATCTCAACATCCAACATGTGGGTTGGCCCGAACTTAGGCACAATCTAGTGTTGAAAAAAAAATGTAGAACCAAACTTTTCTAAAATATAATTACACTATAATAATGAAGAATACACATAATGAAGAATATAACTATTTTGTCATGATGAAGAATACATAGATCGAAATTTTGAAATAATGAAGAATACATATAGAATTTCAATCTTTGTAGTCTTCATGATTACAATATAGTTATCTTCTTTATTATGTATATTCTTCTATGTATTGTTCATTATTATTTTTTTATTTTTTGTATCTGAGAGGAACCCAACAACCCGCATGACATGTAACTACTAGTAAAGATCCAGGGGTTTATGACCTATCTTCCTCTCCATAAATCAGGTCGCAACCAAGGGGATTTGAACCTTTTATCTATGACATAACTCACATAACTCACATTACTTCTATTTCAAAAAAATTATCTCTACATTTTTTTTTCAACACTAGATTGTGCCTAGGCTGGGGAAGGTCACATGTTGGATGGAAGAATGATTTTCAAAACAATGATATGTTCTCAACAGGATTGTGCAAGACTCATTTGAGGCTGGATTCTCCTTGGGACATTGTAATCCCCACAACTAGGTTCCACCCTCAACACCTCCCCATGAGATATGAACTTCAGACCTGATAGGGACTAAAGACGTTTGGTTCTACAAACATATTGTTCTTCTATCCAACATATGGATTACCCATTCCCTAAGCATAAGGTAGCATTATAAAATTTATAGAACCAAACTTTCTAGAAATATAATTACTTTTCATAATGAAAATACATAAATTAAAATTTAATATAAATTATAAAATTTAGTGTTAACATATATATAACCACCATAAATGTAATGATATGGCCTACTACTTCAACCTTATCACAAGAAGACCAAGTTATCTTCGTGGAATTTGAAATTGGGTAAATGAGATAACAACCATTGCACCATCCACTAGAAAATTCCCTAATTAGTTACATAGTTACTTCATTATCAGAGATTGCCTGAGAAATTACCCGCTGAATACCTAGTGACTTCCCAGAAGGAGCGCTCAAAGGAGAGCCATACCAACATACACCACCCAAAATTCCACAATCACAAGGCACACAACCTTTCAGCTTGCTTAAAAACATTTATGTCTAATGAATTTCGATCCATCATTATTAGCCTTGGAAAAAAAATACTTAAATCAATGGTGTTCATTAAAAATATATATACCCATCTCCATATGGTATTGTTGACGGTGCTGGACCCGCCAACATTCAGGGGATCTCCCTGATATGAATCCCCTATTATACCTCACACCGTTTGGTGTAGGTGTCCCATTCGGAACAAAGAACTGATTGCCATATTCTTAAATATATGCCTTGGCTCTTGTTTCCAGCAAGAGAGAGAGTGATGCAAATGTAATTTCACAAAGAAAGGGATATGTACCAGGTGAGTGTTTGATTGAAAGTGTGTCAAGGTTATTCTATTGTAGAGGGGAGAAAGGAAGAAATACGAGCCTCTAAGAGAGAGGTAATAGTACCACCCAAGAAGGGACACATGTGAACCAAAGGATTCCTTCTAACAATAAATGGATTAGTCCGCAATGGATGTGACAACAATTACACACAACAAATTAAGAAATGTCCCTCTAATATCCCACGGAATAGTCCACAAGGATGGGATCACAATTACCCACAGTAATATGAGAAAGATATGTATAATATCCTACGAAATATTCCACAAGGATGGGACAATAGTTGCAACCATTACAACACATTCTCAATAAGATAAGCACTAAAATAACCGAAATAGTTCAACTATCTTAGTACATGTGAAAAGAAAACATGAAGTATAAACATCTGCAAAGTAGTGTTACAAACAATCATAAGTCATGCATGAAGAACATGCTGGCCTTGAAAGTCTTATATTATTAAGTAAAAATTTTGACACACATATATACAATGAACATCACTAGCTCCAATAGTGGAGCGTTGGAGCCGTTCCTTGCTCCAAAAAATAATTAGATATTCTCTCTATTGCTTTTCTAGTGGAGGCAAGGTGAAAAATTTCTTTTCTCATACAATGAGGGAGTATATATAACCAAGGGTGACTCTTTCACTGCCCTCATGATTGTTTGACTTTTTATGAATTTTCAACTTACATGACCCTTTACATTCATGTGTGTCCTTTGGACTTCCACTTTACAATAAATTTGATTACAATGGACATGATATACAATAGTGATGCGGCAACATGACCACTCATGACATGTCATGACATGACACTGCTGACATGGACTCCTTGATGACATGGAAATGTAGGGCCATTGTTTTTTTTTACAGTTATGTGTCTTCATGAAAGCACTCTCCTTTAATCCTCTGCATTCCTTGGTGATAGGGAATCTTAAATGATCTAAAGTCTTGGATAGTGGTAAAAAAATAGTCTCCTTTCTCTTTCTCTTGATCAATCATGTAGTAAGTTCAGCTGCAAGAGTTTCTTTGAGCATGATTTCCTCCTTCTTCTCCTCCTTATCATCTCGCTATGATTTGAAATATTACATGTTATTTCAATTCACTCATGAAGAGACGAGATCAATCCCAAAAACCCTAGCCTAATATGATGCATTCTGATCCATGAACTGAGCCTGGGACAAGTGACAGACAAGAAAAGGAGTATAAGTGACTGCACAACTACACATTTCAGGCAGGCATGGGGTAGCCATGAGCCTTGAGACTGCGCAATGCATAGTTTAGGCTAGGTTGAGGGGCATGACTGCACAATTTTCATAATCGGTGGAGACAATCAATGGGGATGAGAGTTGAGAAAGACAAGTGCACACTTTAGGAGGTCAAGGAGGCTTGAGTGACTACGTAGTGCACAATTATAAGGCTCAAGGGGCGAGCTTGTGTCTTGAATTTGTGAAGTGCACAGTTCAAGCTGGGTTGGAGGCATTAACTCACAATTGTGGAGGTCAAGGTCGAGTCTTGGTCACACAAACTGTGCAATGGAGTAGTCATGGGATGCCACAACTGCGCAGTTCTAAGAAGTAAGGTCACAATCAAAGGATTGAGAATGCATAGTGTCTAGCTCAGGGGAGGCCCATAGAAGCTAAGTTTCTCGGCCAGGAAGTTTTTTAGAAAATAACTATGTGGGATCAGTGAGGTTGATGTGAACAATGATGGGTTTCGAATATGATCACACACTTAGCGTACTTGGAAACTCAAAAAACATAGATAATCTAAGACATACAAACAAATCATTCTCCTCAGCGTGACAACTTTACGACAAGTTACAACAAGTGCGACACCAACAAAAGAATTTACGATGATTGTATGACACTTGTGATGGTGCTCAAAACTTTGGGAATGAGTGTGATGGACAGCTACAAGGTTAGAAAAACTAATTTATGCAAATATGACCTCTTGAAACCAATGGGACAAGCTCTTCACAACCATCATTCCAAAAGACGACGCTTTTCCTCTCTCGTGAAAGGGGTCACACACTTCAAAGAAAGGAATGAAATGAACTTTCAAATTTCGTGACAATGATAAAAAATACCAAGGAAGGCTCCGAAATTTGGTATAGGATAAAATTTTGGAGGGGGTTGTAGTGGATACAACACTTGGTGACACAATGGTAGGATTCCAGCTTCTTTGTTTTGGTTAATTTATTTTTTATAGGGGCTTGGTTCTTCAGGGTGTATTGATTAATCATGCAGATTGCTTTAGTTTCCCCACTTAACCTATAAATAGACCAAGTCCCATCTCACTTCTTTGATTTAACTAAAAAAAGATTCAACTTGATCACAAAGTTTCAAACAGGGAGAGGGTAATGAAGCTTGCGAGTTTAAGATTTTCAGAGTATAAGTTTTCATCCCTAGTGTTGCTCCACTTCCAGTGAGCTTTAATATTACCGAGACAAAGTTTTTTTCTTTTCCTCTCTATGCAGGAAACCTTTCTCTTCTTTCACCTTACTTTATTTTTAAAAGAGGACTGTGCATCGGAACTTGTTAATTTTTGGTGGAAGAGGAATCCCGACTTATTGATAGCAGGAGAGGTTGTCCCTTCAAAGAAATATGTAGGTTCTATGATTTAGTTTTTCTCATTTATATGTTCTCCTTATCCCATTTTACTAATTGGATAAGCACGAAAACACCAAAACAAAAGAATCAATTATTGGAACAAGGTTCCCCAGATATACATGAGTTCATGGTTTTCCCAAGGCTCCCCTCATGAAAGGATTTTATTTTCCGTCAGAACTTCATTGGCTAAAAGAAATAACCAATACAAGGAAGACAAACCAAAGGATAACCAGATGTTGAAATTTCACAATGCTCCTTGGACTTCAGCCACACGCACGATCTTAAAAACCAACAAGGGACAACACTTTATTCACAAGACAAAGGAAACAAAGAAAACAAAAAGAATGAAATCAAGCTAAAAAAATCAGACTATGTACATAATTTAGGGCACAAACCCATATTTTCATTTAAAATAATGCTTGAGATCTTGGCCATTGATAGGGAGAGAATTAATCTTCTTGCCAAGTGATTGAATATGATACATGTGTTTTCCAAGCTTCTTGTGCATAGTGGATGGACCAATCTGTAGGGTTTGAAACTTAGTGTGTTTTTCTTTGTCGTCATGGGATTTATCCCATTTCAATACTAAGTCACCCACACTAAAGCTATCCTTCCCTGCAGACTTCTTGTCAAACCACCTCTTGATGCAGTTTTGACGGAGTAATAATTTTCCTTTGGCTTTCAATATTTCCTCCTGGAGCTTATGAAGGGTGTCCATCCTACACTGCACTAACCAACATGGCTTGCCTTGGGAATCTTGGGAAAGTTTGAGAGAAAGTGATTAGTTGTTTGGGGGGAGGATGACTTCTTTTCCATATACCAAGAAAGAAGGGGAGGTGTTCAAGGAAGGCTTAGGCATGACTTAGTCAACCCACACAATGTTTACCAAAGAAAAAATCCATTTCCTTTACTCAAAGAATATGGTCTTATTAATGATGTGGATCAAGTTCTTATTAGTGAATTCAATGAGACCATTCCCCTCAGGATATTAGTAAGCGAATAATTTAAACACTATTCCACTTTCCAATGCAAAATCATAAAGCTTTATCGATTGGAAATCTGTTGCATTATAATAAAAAAGTAACATAGGAACACCAAACCTGGAAATGATGTTTTGTTTGAGAAGAGTGATGACTTCCTGATCATTCACCTATTTGAGCAGAACTAATTCTATAGTGGTGAGGATGTAGGGATGCTGCTTTGTTGAGTTTGGAAATTTTTTATCAATAATAACCAACCCCCACCGTTGGAATGATTCTTCCATTGTGATAGGTTGTAGTGGGGTGGCTGACTTCTCATCCCCACCGACACACCTTTGATAGACCTGATATTTGCGGAAATAAGCATGAACATATTTGGATAATGTGGACCAATAGAGGCCGACCCTCATGACCTTATGTGCCTTTCCTGCAAAATGTTCTCTAGCTGGCCCGCCATGAGGATCACGAAACACCTTCTCTGAGTCATGTGCGTCCAAGCATTTAAACGATTCCCTGTTATGATATTCCTTGAAAATCATCGCTTACACCAACTAATAAGAGAGAAATTTTAGCCTGAGCACCCCCTTCTGTTGCGTGAAAAAATAAGAGGGGATAGGTCCATGCTCACGATGTTGGTGCATATCCACATTCCAAGGGCTCATATTGATAATGATAAGAGTAAGTTTTAGTTCATCAGGTCCCATGACTGGAACCTGGTTGTATCCTGAGCACCCAGAAAGAAAATAAAACGTCTTAGAACCCGATACTATTTGCAAAACTTGTTCCTTGGATGGCATGGGGTAGTTGTGCTTTCTTGAGGTGCAATTAAGCTTTCAGAAAGAAATACAGAAATGAAATTCACCAGAATTATTTTTGACTAGGACAACATTTGACACCCAGGTTGAGTTTCGTGCCTGATAGATGATCCAAACATCCAACAACTTTCTTAATTATTTCTAGATAAGGGGTTTGAGAGTGGGATGCACTTGCATTAGCTTTTTCTTAAATGGTTTGTCCCCTTCTCTTATTGGTTTGACATGTTGGATGATTTGCGTGTTATAAGTTTTCAGTTATTCACATGTTCATGTAGCTACACCTCACTACTGCTTGAATAAGAGAGTGAAGGTTTACTGTTATTTTGGTGTACAAAAAGTGATGAGATACACATATTAAGACAGTGTCTTGTAACTGAGTCGATTTGTTTACATGAAGGCGTGGAACTATGAGTTTTGGCATTGGAAGGTCCCCATAAGAAATTCTCCAGGTCGTATAGAATTTCCAAAGATACCACATTCATGGGGATGAGGTTTTCTTTCATCTCGTTGACTGCACCTTGCAATTGAAAAAACCCTGGTGAAATTTCCATGCAATAAAAGTTAATAATAATAAATACGGTTGATGAGACACTTAATCCAAGCTGAATGTTAGGCAAGGCATCCTAGTGGGTGCTCATTTGGTTTATTATGGCTAAGGAAATTGGAAAATGCAAAGGTAAAGGCTTTGGAAAGGAAAAATGGCATTTTTGGCACATTTGTTTATGAAAATAATGGAAATTAGGAGAAAATGGAGATGAAAGGTCATAGGTTGCATGTGAGGAGAAAAATGAAGGAAAATAATGGAAAATGAAGAAAATAGAGGCCTCTTCTATAAAAAGGCTTCTAAGGATCATTTGGAACCTTTTGATAGTTTGTTTTTGGAGCTCTCTCATTATTCTCTCTCACTCTTGGACACTTAGAGTTTTCTTGGAGCACTTTGGCATTGGAGCAAGAAAGGAAAATAAAGCAAGGAAGAGCAGGATCAAGCAACTACAATGGGATTATTTGCAGGTATTAATTTGCATATGTGATTTCCTTGCTAGATCTGACATGCATGGTATTGCATGTGGTTCTTTTCTATCTTGGCATGAGTTTTTCCAAGTGTGACACTGTTTCCAACCTTGCCTTGCCATTTTTGTATAAATTTGATGAGATGGGCTTCTCATACTTTGGTTTAGCTCGATTTCCAGATGGATTCGAAGCTGAGTGGGGTGAATCTATGAAATGATAAAAACTTGGCCTAGTAGTCCCTGAACCAAACTATGGATCACAGTAAAGCCACCTGCCTCGTAACCCCTGAGCCAAAATGTAGGTTGCGGTAAAGCCAAATTGTGTGCCTCGATGGGCCTAGGAATCCTTGCCAGTGAATGAAATGATATAAGCTAAAACCAAGAGGTGGATTTCTATCTGTTTTTCCTAGTAGTCGTAGGATGGTATGTACGGTAAATCCTGGAGAGTATGTCTTCGTTTAGATTGGATTTTACATTCAGTAATGAAGAGCTCATTCCTTTTGTATTTGGTATACAAACTTACTAGTTTATGTATATATTTTATTACTATTGTATCCATTGTATTTCTGTGGTTATTGTGCTAGTTATAAGCATGGATTTGATCAGTGATGATGTATCTATCCATGTTTTTACCTGTAAATGAATGCATAATGTATCTATGGTAAAGTAGATTGTATTGAAGCTAATGATGTAAGGGAACAATTATTCTTAGTGATTTTCAGATAAGTATTATACCCCTATGTTTAAATCTGTTGTTTACACCTGTAGATTCAATGTTTGTGACATGTTTGACAAAATGCTTGTCATGAATAGCAGGGGTATAGTTGAGTCCTTGTTGATATGTTTTCTTCTACATCATTTTCATGTTGTTATTTCTCATGTATAAACATTTCATGAAGTTCTAGGTAGTGACTTGGGCTTTGGTCCTAAAAACTTGTCTCAAAATCCTGGATCCACAGGCACAAAACCGAGCATTTAGGGCCCTAGCCACTGACATGAAGTGTCAAACATGTGACTATAGCCTCCTAGCCACTGAAATGTAGCGTTATTCCTGTGTCTATGGCTCAAATAAGCCAAAATGTCAATGTGACCCAGCGATAAGAGTCCTGGAAGGTTGGGTTAGCTCCTGTTGGTGTCATTGATGATTTACAAGGTATTTTTCTCGTGTTTCTGTTGGTGCCAATTCCTTAAGATCACTGAGGAGGTTGAATCTAATTATAGTAGCCTATTGTTGCATATTTACCCCAGCTGACCAATTTCTTGGGTAGAAGTGGGAAGGGGGTGTTACAAAGTGGTATTAGAGCACGATTCAACCCTTGGACTGGATCGAAGGTGTGTTGGTCATGTTTTTATTGATTTTTTATGTGTTTCTCATACCTATGGTGTATGTATTTTTTTGCATCTGTGTTTTGTTTTCCATGGTGGCACTGGAGTCTCCATGAGGACTGATGGTGTTGTTGTCAACATTATATTAGGTGTATATGACTGATTATGTGTTTTTCATGTTTGTGTATTGTGCGTGCACACTTGATTATATATTGTTACATGTTCAATATGCTTGTGTGTTGTCCATGTATGCTTTCTTGAGTGATGTTATATGCTAAAAATACATTGGTTGGTTATGTTGGGTTACATGTTGCTTATGCTTGTGTATGGTCTGTGCTTGTGACTGTGAGTGACCAAATTTGCATTGGTGTGTATTTGGTATGGTTATGAATCTATGACTGGACTCTAACTAGAATGATGGTTATGTGCTAATATACCACGTGTTACAATTTTATATACTGTTATGATTTTGAATATACACACATTATAATGGTTAGTTGATCTCGCAAGATGTATCCTCTCCAAATTACACTAAGGTACATTGGTTTATTGTTATTTGGTTTAGCTGACATATTATGCTTGGTAGGAAGAAAGATCAACATGGATATAAATATGGTAGAATAAAAGGACTCTCCCTATGAGTCATATGAGCAACATGGTGGGTGCTCTTCTAATTTGGTAGACACATTGAGAAGCCTAAAGGAAGAAATAAGGAGTTGTAAGGCGGATAATGACAAGATCATATAAGAAAAAGATATACATGTAGAGGTGAATGCAATACTTCTTTAGATTTTGTCATATTTGCAGACACAGGGGCCACTTAGGATTTGCTATGTACATGAGGAAAAAATTATTGGGTCATATGGAAGTAGGTTTCCTGGCAGACACGTGTTTGATAGAGATGATACAGTGAGAGATGTCAGGTTGTTGGACACTCTAGATAGGAGGGGTGATGAGTATAGGTAAAATTCTAGTTCTAGTTCGTATAGACATCACGATCGACATCGATATCATCCTTACATGAGGAGTGACAGGGGATACTTTCTAGATGAATTTAAGAAATCAAAACCATCTACTTTTGATGGAGGCTTGAAGAAACTAGAAGATGCAGAGGCTTGGATACTTGGAGTGAATAAATTCTTTGAGTTGCATGAGCACACATAAAACAAGAAGGCTAAAATTTCTATCTTCAGTTTGAAAGGTAAATTAGAAATATGGTGGGAAGATGTGAAGTGATTCAAAGACATAAAAACTGAGGACTTGAGTTGGCATGATTTCAAAAGGATTTTCAGGAAGAATTGTTTTTCAGAGAGGTAATACGACAACAAGGCCAACGAATTTTATGAAAAAAGGACGGGATCAATGACAGATGAAGAGTAAAGGACAAAATTCTTAGATCTATTGAGGTATGTACCATATCTTGAGGATGAGAATGCCAAAGTTCAACGAGTTTTCAGTGATTTTACATTAGCATTTAGAGATCAGATTGAGTATGATGAGGCTTGATCACTTGAGGAAGTCATTGGGAAGTTGAAGCATTTCTATGAACAATCAAAGAGTAAGAATGAGTCTCAGAAAGGATGGAAAGGAAGGATAAAGGTAAAGGTAAATGGAAACATAAGAGAGAAAGGCCTCAAAATGAAAATGAGAAAGAAAATGTGGCACTACAAAATAATTTTAATTCAACTGGACATGGACATAGAACACAACAACAACATGGAGGTAATGGTATGGGATGGTTTTATTTTTGAACATGCAGTGAAAAGCATCTTAAGAGAGATTGTCCACAACATCAAGGTGTTAGGAATAAGATATAAAATGCACAAGAGGCACACACTGTTGGGGATGTTGGGCAAAGCATTCCTTGTATTTATGTAGTAGTGGACAACATGCAAACATATCACTCGGATTTATCATTCAGATGGACGATCAACTTTGTGATCAAGTTATTTATATTTTGATTGACCCTATATATAATTATAGCTATGTTAGTTCTGACTTGATGGATAAGTGTGGTTTGAGTATGGAAATGCATGCATAATATTGTTTAGTGCAGTTGGCCACAGGTACGGAGAAAAGAGTTCACCATTGGTAAGATCTTGTGCATTTGCGTTAAATGGCATGCCTATAATAAAACACTACATATCGCCACTGGGATCATACATTATGCTATTGGGTATGGATTTTTTCTATATTCACAGGACCAAGGTAACATGCTACGTCAAATCTATTGAATTCTTGGATGAAAATGGGGAACCAAGAGTCTTACAGGGAAAGAAGAAAGCGACATCAGTTAGGATGGTGACAACCATGTAGGCCAAGCACAATCATAACAAAGGGTGTGTGCTATATGCAATTCATATATATAGTGAGAAAGGTAAGGAGGTTGAGTAGGTATATGTTTTGAGCATGTATCTAGTTTTGAAGCAGTTTCAGGGTGTGTTTCTAGGATATTGAAGAGTTTCCACCGCACATGGAACTGTACTTTTTTATTGAGTTGATGCCAGGGACAACTCCAACATCAAAAGCACCTTACAGGCTGAGCACACCTAACTTGATAGAGTTAAATTTGCAGCTAAAATAAATTCTTGACAAGGGTTACATTATACCAAGTGTATCACCATGGGGTGCACCCATGTTATTCGTGAAGAAGAAATATGGCACTCTCAAATTTTGCATTAACTACAGAAAGCTGAAAAAAGTAACCATCAAGAACAGGTACCCATTACTGAGGATCAATGATTTATTTGATCAATTGAAGGGAGAAACAATGTTCTCTTAGATTGACTTGAGATCAGGATATCACCAGGTACACATCAAAGAGAATGACATCTACAAGCCCACATTCAGGACTAGGTATGAGAATTATGAGTTTGTTATAGTTCTATTCGGTTTGAAAAATTCCCCAAATACATTTATGTGTTTGATGAACAATTTGTTGCATCCTTATTTTGATAATTTTGTGATTGTGTTTATTAATGACATATTTTTGTATTATAAAAATTAGGAAGAGCATGCCGAGCATTTGGCAACAATGTTGAGGTTGTTGAGATAGCATCAATTGTATGCTTAGCTCAAAAAATGCAGTTTCTTCCAGACTAAGGTACATACTTGGGACATGTTGTCTCCAAGGAGGGCATTGCAATAGATCTAGAAAAGATAAGAGCCATCATGGAGTGGGTAGCTCCTAAGAATGTAGATGAGGTGAGATCATTCATGGGATTGGTAGGTTACTACAGGGGGTTCATCAGGAACTTCTCACATATTTCTTATCATATTACATCATTTCAGAGGAAAGGTAAGAATTTTGACTGGACAGAGGAGTGTGAGGCTAGTTTTGAGTAGCTTAAGTAGTTGTTGACATATGATCCATTGTTAAATATCACAAATATGGACAAGGAGTTTGTAGTGTGTACAAATTATTGCAAGAGATGATTTTGTGGGGTCCTTATGTAGGATGGATAGGTGGTATGCTATGAGTCACGAAAACTAAATGAGCACAAGAAAAAATACCTGACACGTGATCTTGAGTTAGCAATGATCATTCATGCACTAAAGATATGGAGGATCTATCTTCTTGATAGACGATTTGTATTGATGAGTGACCACATTGGGTTGAGGTACTTGTTTGACCAACCGAATTTGAACGCCATGAAGGCTAGGTGGTTGGGAAAAATAAACGAGTTTGACTTCAAGATCAGGTACATCAAGGGAAAGGAGAATAGGGTTGCATATGATCTTAGCAGGTGAGTACATGTAATTCACTTAACAATGATGATCTCCTATGGGACAGGCTTACAAGATAGGATCTTGCAGGAAGGTCAACAAGATCACATGAATATGGAGATTGTGCACAAGTTGCAACATGGTACAGGTAAAGGTACATGTGATAGTACATGTATAGGTATTAGTGGTAGTACATGTAGAGGTACATGTGGCAGTACAGGTATAGGTACAGATGGTAATACATGTACATGTGTACAATATTTGGACTATAATCTCAAAATATATGGATTGGTCAGGTTTAGAGATAGGATATATGTTCCAAACAACAATGAGCTCAAGAAGGTGATCTTGAGGGAGTTTCATGTGAAACCATTTTCGGGTCACCCATGCTACCATAAGACATTGACTATAACGAAGAGATTCTACCACTGGCTGAATCTAAAGAAGGATGTGGTGAGAAGTTTGGATTTTCATATGGTTAAGGTAGAGTGTAAACACCCAAGTGGACTGATATAGCTGATTGAGATTCTATAATGGAAATGGGAGGTCATTTCCATGGATTTCATCATAGGTTTTCCCAGGACATCTAGACAACATGATTTCATCATGGTTATGGTGGACAGGTTGAAAAAGGTTGCACATTTCATTCTAGTGAAGAATACATACTCAACTAGCGATGTAGCACAGTTGTTCATTAGAGACATAGTCAGATTGCATGGTGTTCCAAAGAATATTGTATGAGACAGGGGTGAAAAATTCACTTCTAAGTTTTCGAAGGAGTTGTTTGCAGGTTTGGGCACCGAGTTGGCCTTCAACAGAGCTTATCATCCGCAGATATATAGACAGACTGAGAGGATCAACAAGATATTAGAGGGTGTGCTGAGGATGTATGTGATGCATCAACAACACAAGTGGGAAGAATATCTTCCACTGGTATAGTTCTCCTAAAACAATGAGTATCAGGAGTCATTGAGTATGAGTCCATTTGAGGCTATGTATGGGTGGATATGCAACACTCCTATTAGTTCAAGCGATCCGCTCAACAATGAGTATCAGGAGTCATTGAGTATGAGTCCATTTGAGGCTATGTATGGGTGGATATGCAACACTCCTATTAGTTCAAGCGATCCAGTTAACATGGTACTGGTTAGACCAAAGATGTTGGTAGAAATGGAATAAGAAATTTAGGTGATCAAGAAGAACTTGAGGGAAGCAGAGGATATGAAGAAGATTTATGTAGATAGGAACAAGTTGTTTGAGGAGTTTTAATTTGGGGATCATGTGTACTTGTAGATCAAGCCCAAGAAGTGCTCCTTACAGATTGGATCATGTGCCAAGATAGCACCACAATTTTGTGGACCCTTCAGGATCATTGAGAGGATTGAACCAGTGGCCTATCGACTTGCACTTCCTTCCGTAGTGAAATTCCATGATGTTTTTCATACGTTATTTATTAAGAAGTATGTTAAAGATGTTGATCATGTGATTTTCTGGTCTGTATTTTAGGTGGAACTAGATGGAGAATTCCAGGCGGAGCCAATTCCACTAGGAGAATTCCAGCCAGAGCCTCAATGTATATTGCAAAAAAAGGTGCTCATGCTCCGGAATTGAGAAATAGAGCAAGTTAAAGTGCAATGGAAGCACTTTGGGCCTAATGAAGCTACATGGGAGATGGTGGATTATATGTGGGCTATGTATCCTTCTTTGTTCATCGGTTGAGGCAAAGCAATTTTGGTGCGATGTTAATAGTTTTTTGGCATATGTTTTGGTGATGTTTTGGTATATGTTTTGATGTTATGTTTGAATGTATGTACATATGAATATGGATGTAACTATTGCCATGAGATATGTTATAAATCTCCAATAAGAGGTATGGTTTCATGTCATTATAGGTGTCATGTCGTTATGATGTCATGTTGGTTTGCTTTTCAATAGGGTGATCATTGTGAATACTACATCGAGCTATGTGATAAAGCTCCACAGGAAGTATGGTTGCTTTTCATCAGTTTTGTTGAGGTATATGTGTGATTGAACACCGAGTATGGTGTCCCCCAAGGTGGAGGGTTATGTAATAGCCATGGTGAAAATTTCATTTAATAAAAGTTAAAAATAATAACCACAGTTGATGGGACACTTATTCCAAGCTAAATTTTAGGCAAGGCATCTTAGTGTGCGTTCATGTTTATAATGGCAAAGGAAAAGGCTTTGGAAAGAAAAAATGAAATTTTTGGCACATTTATTTATGAAAATAATGGAAATTAGGAGAAAATGGAGATGAAAGGTCATAGGTTGCAAGTGAGGAGGAAAATGAAGGAAAATAATGGAAAATGAAGAAAATATAGGCCTATTTTATAAAAAGGCTTATGAGGATCAGTTGATACCTTTTATCAGTTCATTTTTGGGGCTCTCTCATTATTCTCTCTCTCTCTCTCACTCTTGGACACTAAGAGTTTTCTTGGATCACTTTGGCATTGGAGCAAGAAAGGAAAATAAAACAAGGAAGAACAGGATCAAGTAGCTACAACATGATTCTTTGTAGGTATTGATTTGCATATGTGATTTCCTTACTATATATGGCATGCATGGTATTGCATGTAGTTATTTTATATCTTGTCATGGGTTTTTCCACGTGGAAATGTTTTCAACCTAGCCTTTCCATTTCCGTACAGCTTTGATGAGATGGGTTTCTCATACTTAGGTTAAGCTGGATTGTCGAATGGGTTCAAAGCTGAGTGGGGTGGATCTACAGAATGAAAAACACATGGCCTAGTGGTCCTTGAATTGGAATGTGGATCATAGTAAATCCACTGGCCTACTAACCCTGAGCTAGACTGTGGGTTGTGGTAAGGTGAGATTGTGTGCCTCGGTGGGCCTAAGAATCCTTGCCAGTGAATGGCAGGATATACGGTAAAATAATTAAGAGTATGTAGTCCTAGGATTTCTCTCTGTTGGGCCTATTAGTCCTGGGATGGGATGTACAATAAAGAATGGAGAGTATGTCTTAGTTTAGGGCTTAGTGATCCCTAATTCAGACTATGGATTGCGATAAAGCATGAGAGACTATGAGACACTCAAATTCCTCATGGTGTAGGTGAAGAACTCCAATAGAATTCATGATTGTTTGGTTCTTTTGGTTGGTTATGAGTCCCACATTCATGCTTGGAATATGGCACAGGGATGATTGGCTAAAGAGAGATTTGGCTCAACCAATATATAGTTAAGTGGAACGTGGAAGCCCCATCTCCAATTGGTTTTTACATTTAGTAATGAAGAGCTCATTCGTTTGGTATTTGGTATGGAAATGTATTGGTTTATGTATGGATTTTATTACTATTGTATCCATTTTATTTTTGTGGTTATTGTGTTGGTTATAAGCATGTATTTGATTAGTGATTATGTATGGATATATCCATGTTTTTACCTGTAAATGAATGCATAATGTATCTATGGTCAAATATATTGTATTTCATCTAATGATGTAAGGGAGAAATTATTCATAGTGATTTTCAGATAAGTATGAGACCCCTATGTTTAAATCTATTGTTTACACCTGTAGATTCAATGTTTGTGACATGTTTGACAAATTCCTGTCATGGATAGCAGTGATTTGGTTGAGTTCTTGATGATATGTTTACTCTACATCATTGTACTATTGTTATTTATCATGTCTAAACTTTTCATGAAGTTTTGGGAAGTGACATGGGCTTTGGGCTTGAAAATATGGCTAAAATCCCGGATCCACAAGCATAAAAATGAACATTTGGGGCCTTAGCCGCTGGCATGTAGTGTCAAGCCTATGAATATATCCTCCCAGTTGCTCCTGGCATCTAGTTTTATGCCTATGACTATGGCTCAAATAGGCCAAAAGGTCAGTGTGACCCAGGGTTAAGAGGCCTGGAAGGTTGGGCTAGCTCTTGGTGGTGTCATTGATGATGTACAAGGTATGTTTGTCATGTTTCTGTCAGTTCCACTTCCTTAAGGTCACTTAGGAGCTTAAATCTCATTATAGTAGCCTCTCACCACATATTTATCCTGGCTAGCCGATTTCTTGGGTAGATGTGGTAAGGAGATCTTACAACGATGATGTTTTGTTCTTGTCCTTGTTGATTTCTGAATCTTTGAGTATGTCAGCGCTCACCATGAAATGCATTATATGTTGGTCATCATCGCACACATGTGAATAAGTAATATTGTCGAGGAAAAATGGGTTATAAAAATTTTCAACAAAATAACTGTCCTTCGATGGTGACAAACTAACAATAGTATTAGCTAATGTATCTGTAGTTCCGTTACAAAATCTTGGAACAGAAAGAATACTGAAAACTTGGAAATACGGAATTAGATGCCATACCTTTTGTTGATAAAACTTCAAATGAGGTTAAACAAAGTGAATGGTATCACATACATGTCATACCACTATTCTTGAATCACTTACTACTTTTAAGGACATGTCATTGAGGTGAATTGCTCTTGGTAGGATCAAGACGAATGCTTCATATTCAACAATGTTGTTTGTGCACTCGAATTCCAAGCGTCCTAAGATCAAGTGTTTCTTTCACGATCGGTTTACCAGGACACTGATCCAGGGGGATATTGGTTGACACCCACCTATTCCACATGGGGGCCCACCATTTTTTCTTTCATTTTTTTAGTTTCCTTAATTGTATCACAATTTACGATTTTTAGCATTTTTTCGGGTCCTAAACTTCCAAAGCCATTTTGAGGCCCTAAACGACATTTTTTGGGAAAATCAAGAGAAACATGTGTCTCTAACCAATGTTTCTCACACAAAAGTTTGTATTCCTAGGATAGATATTTCCAACGAGGTATTGTGTGCGTCAAACGAAGATCATATGCCAAAGTTATGTCCTCGGGAAGTTGATGTACCAATTTACCCAAATATTGCTCGAATTTTTGGCACTACATCTCCTAGGGTTAGGCTTTTGGATGTTTATGGTTTTCCATTTTTTCTCAATAATAAATACGACTTCGAGCCTCATTGTAACACAGTTCAGAGGCCTTTAGCCGCCACATATCTTCTCAGATATAAGCTACCAATGCCCTAGCTATTTTATTCCCATTTTATCTGTAGGCATATTTTAGTTATGTGATATTAAGGAAATAAAGCCATATTTTTGTTGCATCTCTGCATTTATGTGTATTTATGTATTTTATTGCATTCCTACATAAGTCTGGATCAGTGGCAGTATGCTCTTTCTCAATCCTTCTTTGCATGTCCCCAACGAGGTCGGGATATAAGGAGTTAGGGCTCGATCTAGTTGAACCTTTGCAAGGTCAGCCTTGTAAACCCTGACGACTGCCCATGAGGGACGAAAAGAAACATGAGAGAGCAGGAGATCCTATCAAAATATTGCTTGAGGATTCCCTTGAAAAAAAAAGGAATGAGATGATGGATAAATTTGCGCAGATCATTCAATGACTTCCCACTGGTGGCGCATCTGCATCCAATAACCACTCTGGAGGCACAACTCCTTTTAAGGTAAAAGTAAACTTTGACATACCCATATTTGAGGGCCAAATAGATTCAAATGTCATAAATAGATGTTTGAATCTATTAGAATGGTATTTATTGGTTCATGACTTTTCCAATCGGGAAAATATTACTTTTTCATTCCTCAAAGCTGCCCCCCATGTTAAGGACTAGTGGGAAAATTACTGTGAGGAAAAGGACATGAGTGAACCCTCTCTATTTTTGGTCACACCCACTTCGGATTCTTTCTGAGATTCCATCAAGGAACAATATTATCCCTTGGGGAGCTATGAGGACAAGTACATATAACGGACTACGCTACGAAAACAAAGGGATCAATATGTGCATGAGATGACGAATTTTTTCCATACCCTATGCACAAAATTGGGTATCAAAGATTCAGAGAAACATTTGGTGCTGAAGTACCGCAATTATCTGCATAGATACATTTAGGAGTAAATGAAGTTCCTCGACATCTCCTCGCTTGGAGAAACATATTAGATGCTGTCAAGATTGAGCATAATTTCAAACATAAGAATCAAGACTTTTGATCTGCAAATCAGACACAAGGGAAAGGTGACCACAAACCGCAAAACAAAGGAAAAAACAAGGCGGGGTGGCATAGGATAACCCGCCAAAGCCGCAAGAAAATAACAACACTGCGAAGCCAAAGAAGGAAACGTGAAAGTGGTGTGAGTTCCATAAGAGCTCCACTCACAACACAAGTGAGTTTCGGGCCAAGAAGTCACTCGTGTCTGAGCTGAAGGCTTTTGAATCAGATGCATGCTCTGACTCTAAATCAAAACCAAACAAGGGGAATGATAAAGGGAAGCAGATTATTGATGTGGAGCCTAATGACACTGTTTACACCACAAAGATTCCAAAGGAGGAACCAGAAGATACAAAGGAGTGGGAGTGCCTCTTCCATTCCCATACGTGGGTAAAGGTTTCCCCACCACAATTCATTGTCGACAACGAGAGCCAAAAGAACCTCATTTCAGCAGAGGTCATGAAGCGATTGGGCTTTCCTACCATAACACACCCACATACGTACACCATCGAGTGGCTTCACCAAGGACATGATCTCCGCGTCAACCAACAATGTTTCCTTCCCTACAACGTCAAGCCCTTCATGGATGAGGTATTATGTGAAATTTGTTCTCTTGATGTTCCTGATGTATTATTAAGCCAACCATACTTATGGAAGTGACATGCTATGTATGAGTCCTGACCTTGCGCTGTTATTGTTACTTTGGGAAATAAGTTGTACAGGATATCAGAGGTAGCACTTCCTGCAACCATATCTTTGGTTACTACAAAAAAATGTAGTAAGCACATTTACAAAACTGGGAAATTTTTTTTCCTGATAATCCGCCCTTAGGGAAAGAAGAAGACTGTGGCCACGACCTCCAGACAGAGCTCCTTCACACGAAAACAACAGATGAACAAGGTTGTGTAGGAGTACGGGAACATATTAACCTCACTCGTATGGGGGTGCATGTGGATCCAACCAAGATCCAAGTCATTTGAGATTGGCCAGCCCAAACCAATCTACCAGAGCTCCACAACCTTTTTCCAATTTCTACCGCAGGTTCGTGTTGGGATTCTCTCATATCACTTGGCCCTTGAGCCAAGTCACCAAGGGAGGAGAGAAAGAATGATTATTTTGGTCTGAATCTCAACACAAGGAGTTCGTCGAGTTGAAACATCACCTATTCTCTGCCCCAATGCTCACATTACCAGACTTGCAACAACCATTTGAGATTGAGACAGATGCCTTAGACTATTCTATTGGGGTATTTCTTACTCAAGAGGGGCATCCAATGGCATATCAAAGTGAGAAATTGTCCGACATAGTTCGGAAGCATCCCACTTATGAAAAAGAGATGTATTCCATTGTGCAGACATGCCGACAATGAAAGCATTACATTTTGGGGAAGGAAACGTTCATCCACACAGACCACTGACCCCTATAGTTCATACAGACATAAGGGAAGTTTCAGAGTGATCGCCATCATAAGTGGTCCACATATTTACAACAGTTTCATTTGAAAATCAAGTACAAGAAGGTAAGCATGAATAATGTTGCATACTTCCTCAACCGACTTCCGATCGTGGCACTAAACATCATGCTCCACTCTTATCGACAGGAGATTTTTGATTGGCTACTTCTCTACAAGAGCGATCTAGAATTCGGCCACACATAAAAGACGCTCTTGGAGGGTAAGAAAGTTCCAAATTTTCACCTCCAAGATGCATTGCTATTTCACTTGGGACACCTTTGTGTTCCTTCAAGTGAGCGTGCCAAGATTATTTGGGAAGTGCACTACAGTCGGTTCGTTGGGAATTTATGGGTCAAGAAAACAGTGGCAGTACAACATAAGTATTTCTATTGGCCGAACCTTAGACTAAATGTCGGTAATTACATTAGATCTTGCACAGCCTGTGTCATTTCCAAACCGACCATCAAGAAGCAAGGCCTCTATTCTCCACTTCCTACCCCTAGTCAACCTTGGAAATCCATCTCCATGGATTAAATTTTGGGTCTTCATTCTACTAAGCATGGCAACGACTATGTTTTTGTGGTCATCGACAGATTCTCAAAGATGGCCATTCTTTTAACGAGTGTGGGTACACTTTGGTATCCCACAAAATATCATCTCAGATCTAGAAAAAAGGTTCCATAGTACATTTTGGTCCATCCTATGGTCAATTCTGGACACCAAGATTACCAAGTCCAAAAATTTCCATCCCTAAAATGATGGCCAGACAGAGATCATCAACAAGATGATCATACACATTCTGCGCATGTACAACTCAAAGAATCCACACACATGGGATGGGAGCCTCCCCTATGTATAGAAAAACTATAACTGGGCTCTCCTGGCCAACTCAACCAACCACAACCCCTTTCAGTGGGCTTGGGATCCAAGCCACTATGTCCCATTGATGTAATCATGCCATTTATAGCAACTCAAAGACGATTCGGCTCATGTCCAACTGGCCGATGTAGGCGAACAACTTACTGAGCGCATTCAACAAATCCGCTAATAGGTTCATGAAATATTGGATAGAGCCAATGCTAAGCACAAGCAATGACATGATCAACATCGAGTGCCACACAACTTCTAGGTGGACGACAAAGTGTGGCTACATTTGTAGAAGGAGCGCGTCACTGGACCCCACCGCAAGCTTCGCCCGCTCCGATATGGACCATACACCATCACTAAGGTTGTAAGGAACAATGCCTTCGAGCTCAGTATTCCACCATTCCTTGGTCTGCACCCAGTCTTCAATGTGGATCGCCTTCGTCCTTACTTCCCACCTCTACTTGACACCTCGGACATTGCAGAACAACTCACACCAACTGAGTTAAATCCAGACTGCATGGAACAAGCCACCACAGATTGCATCATGGACATGCAAATCAAGAACACTCGCCAGCAGAAGATCCAACTATATCAGGTTGTCAAAGCTGGCCAACTCCTGCACCAAGGAAAGTGGTTCACCAGGGACCAAGTTCAGCAGAAATTTCCTCATCTCATGGAGGAACTTAATGCAATGGGGAACATTGCTTCCTAAGGGGGGAGGAATGATCCAGGTGGATATTGGTGGTCACCCGCCTATTCCACTCTGGGTCCCCACCATTTTTCTTTAGTTTTTTTAGTTTCATTAATTGCAGCACAATTTACTTTTTTTAGTGCTTTTGGGTGAAGGGTGACACTTTTTAGCGCTGGGTCCTGAACTTCCGGAGCCATTTTGAGGTCCTAAATGACGTTTTTTTGGAAAAACGGAGAGCAACATGGTTCCATGGATTGATATTTCTCGTTCAAAAATTTTACTCCTCGGATAGATCTTTCTAACGAGCTATTGAGCGTGTCAAACGGAGATCGAATGCCAAAGTTACGCCCCCGGGAAGTTGAACCACCAATTTACCCAAACAGGCGCCCACAGTTTTGGCGCCTCATCTCCTACGGTTAGGTTTTTGGACGTTTCAGATTCTACATTGTTTCTCAACAATAAATAGGCCCTCGAGCCTCATTGTAACACAGTTCAGAGGCCCGTAGCCGCCACATCTCTTCTCAGAGATAGCTACCAACGCCTAGCTAGTTTATTTCATTTTGTTCGTAGGCATATATCGCCATCCGATATTAATGAAATGAAGTCTTATTTCTGGCTGTATCTCTACGTTTATGTGTATTTCTCGCATTTTATTGCGTTATTGTATAAGTATGGTTCGGGGCACCGTATCCGGGTTCCTTCCCAATGTTTTTTGAACCATCAAAGTAGAAAATGAAAAAATTATATGTACATGGGTTGTGAATTACACTAGTACAAGTATTACTATTACTGATACTAACTATACATAGGTCACTTGCACTAGTTGGACTAGGAAGGAGCTCCAATTGTGTTTATGGTGGGATTGGGGATGGCTATGGAAGATAACACCCCAGTTGTGTATTAGGGAAGAAATTTACAAACATAAGTTCTGTGAAGGCCATGTGCTCATTATGTCCGTTCAAGGGAGTGACATTATGTTTCATCTATCTTTCCGAGTCTACTCGAATTTGGTTATTTATTCCCTTATACGAAAGCCATAAGTGTGGCCAGTTTGTAGCAAATTATCCTTGCAACTTTATTGACCAATATCTACTTAAAAATAATCCATATTCTTCTGGTATATCTATAACTACTATGTTTATGCATTGGTGAACTTGTTTATCAAATGAAAAAAAAATGATCACTACTTTGAGTTCACTTTTCTCATGGAAAAGAGTTCTATCTAGCTCAATAATTTGTGCATATGTTTTTCTCCATGTTGCATTGATTTTATTTTCTATAGACAATGGAAATACATTTATTGATGTGCCATAATCAACCAAGTAATTGTGTACATTGAAATTGAATATTTCAAAGGTTAAGAGAAAAGGAGGGAAAAGTGTGTTTACTTCCAATGTTAAAGCATGGAGTACTGATCGGAGAGAATCAGAAGACATACCTAATCCCTTGTCTGAAGGGGAAATGTACCGCTGGTTCATGATCTTTGTTAGATCGAACAATGAAATGTTCGCACAAAAATTTGTCTTGTCTTCCACTATCTTATAGTCCACAACGGGGAGGTAGGTAAGAGTGTTTAGGGCAGTAACATGATTTGTAAGTTTTGGATCAATGACCTTATATTTATCCTTTGTGGAATTAGTTTTTGCTAAGGTAACTTTCCCGGACTTGCTCTAAGTGTTTCGCATCGAGTTGACTAGTAGATTGATGTTCCTCAACAAGGCTTCTTCAAATTTCTAATTAGTCAACTGCGTTGTAGCAGTCTACCATTGGCTCCTTAATTTCTATGGATTTGGATGTGGCTGGGACAAGGGGTCACTCAGAGGTTGTTTTTAGACTATATTCTTTTGGGATGCAAGTACGCAGTTGAACATGTTTACTGCATGCCCAACACTTCGAGTCTTTTCGGGTGTAGCATCTTGTTCCTTTTCCTCTTCTGGTTCTTTCTGCTAATTAACAAGTATCGTATCACATAAGTTCATAGAAATAGATCTCATGGCATGATTCCATTGTAGGCATGTTTTATCATAATGATATTCTTGATAATACAAACAATATTCGATCATGCCCAACTTGTAAAAATTCAATGCTACGTTTAAACTATGCGCATATTTTTCTGGTTGATTAGTATTGCTACCAAAATTCATAGTTATTTTAAAAGGGTTGAATCACAGAGGCTTGTTGCTGAAAATGGTCTCACTTGACCTTTGTTTAAGTTCTGCTAACTCAGCTGACAAATTTTTAATCATGCAGGTCAAGTTCTCAAGATCAAACAATTCCTTTTCTTTGGCCTTGTTTAGTGACACCTGCGACCTTTTACTCATATATCTAGAGTCCTTTGTTGGTTCATCGTCTGCAATGACTCTGATTGCACGAAATTATTTCTCAACTGTGATTTATTCTTCAAAGTTTTATGAAATTTATGGTTTCGCAGTCCACTTCATGAACTTTGCAATGATTGTTGGCAAGGTAGAAGTGTAGTAGTCCTTGGTATTGGAGTCATGGGGCTTGGCATCTTCCAAAAATTTGTTCAAGACACGATTGAATCTCTGATTGAAATCTTTCACTTTTTATTTTGGCTCCATTTTTAGGCTATCTAACTCTTTCAAGAACATGGAAGGGGTATTCTCATCAACAAATTTCTCAAGAAACATTTTCTTAAAGCCCCTCCAGTTCTGGTTGGAGTTTGGGGGAAGGCTGTGGTACCATACAACTACTCTACCATCCTAGGTACATGGAAAAAGTCTGCATGCAACATAATCATAGCATACCTAAAGTGTTTGCAGATGTAGGTATAAATTTTACAAGTGGTCTTCCGCTTTAACCATTTTTTCCGAAAGCATGAGTGGGCCATGAGACACCCAATCTAGATCTTGGTCTGCCATGTCTTCATCTTCATCCTCATCCTCTTATTTTTCAGAATTTGATAACTCTTTTTCCTCTTCTTCACTGCCTAGCTAGTGGAAGGTTGTGCCTGAGAGTAGTGGGTTGTCTCCTTCTCCACCACTAAAAATTGGAGGTTCTTCTATGTTCTCCACAAAAACTGATAACTCTTCGAGGGTGGTGAGAACTACATATTCCAAGGTGGTGACCACTACTCCTATAGAGGTAGTGTTGTTACTATTTGGAGAATACAGAATATTGGATAATCTTGGGATCAATCCAATTGCTTTTGCCAACTGATAGGTTATGGGATGGATAGCCAGAATTTGATTGTATGAAATTTCACAAATTTGCGTGCGCTGTTTTTTAGAAGATTTACATCCTTCAGGAGAACGATCAAGGGAGGTAGTGTGTACATTGCTTCCTTGAGCAAAATATGTTACTTTGGGGTCGGTGGGTTTATTAGCCATAAAATATTGGCTGTCCTCCTTCTAGCGCCAGAAATGTTGGCGGTGCTGGACCTGCCAAAATTAAGGGGATATCCTCGATATGAAGTCCCTGTTAGACCTCACACCATTCGGTGTAGGAGTACCATTCAGAAAATAGTCCTGATTGCCTTATTCTTAAAGATATTCCTTGGCTCTTGCTGTCAGAGAGAGAGTGATGCAAATGTACTTTCACAAATAAAGGGAGGTGTGCCTAGTGAGTGTACGATTGCAAGTGTGTCAAGGTTCTTCTACTATAGAACCTCAAAAATTAATCCTCTAAGAGGTAGGAAGAAAATCGATCCTTGCAAGTGTGTCAAGGAAGAAAATCGATCCTCTAAGAGGTAGGTAATAGTACCACCTAGGAAGAGACACACATGAACTGAAGGATTCCATATAACACCCAGTGGAATATTCCACAATGGATGCGGCGATATTACATTAAAAAACTTAAGAAGGGTCTATATAATATCCCAAGGAATAGTCCACAAGGATGGGACAACAATTACGCACACAATAATATGAGGAAGATTTGTCTAATATCCCATGGAATAGTCCACAAGAATGGGACAACAATTACAACCATTACAACACATTCTCAACAAGATAAACACTAAATAACTGAAATAGTTCAACTATCTTAGTACAAATGAAAATAAAACATGAAGTATAAACATCCGCATAGTAGTCTTACAAACATTCACCCCTTGCTCCACAAAAGAACTAGATATTGCGTTTCTGGTGGAGCCAAGGTGAAAATGTACTTTGATCATACAGTGAGGGAGTATATATAACCAACGGTGACTCTTTGACTACCATCATGACTGTTTGAATTCCCATGAATTTTAAACTTACATGACCCTTTACATTCATGTGTGTCCTTTGGAATTACACTATACAATAGATTTGATTATAATGGATATGATATACAATAATGATGTGGCAACATGACCACTCATGACATGTCATGACATTACACTGCTGACATGGAATGATTGATGACATGGAAATGTCAAGCCATTGCTGCTGCTGGGAGTTAAGTTTCTTCATGAAAGAGCTCTACTTTACTACTCCACATGGCATGGTGATAGGGAGTCCTCAATGGTCTAGAGTATTGGATAATGGCCACAAAATAGTGTCATTTTGCTTTCTATTTATCAATTATCTTGTAAGTTAAACTGGAAGAGTGTCTTTGAGCATGTTTTCCTCCTTATTATCTCTCCATGACATGAGATAGTACCCATTCCTACAATTCAATCATGATGGACGACATCAATATGAAAAATCCTAGACTAAGATGATGCATTTTGATCCATGAACTAAGCCCGGGACAAGTGAGAGGATGTGAGAGGAGGCTCATTAACTGCACAATTCAGGAAGGCAGGGGGAAACCTTGAGCCTTGAGACTGCACTGTGTGTAGTTCAGGCTGGGTTGAGGGACATGATTGCGCAGTTTCCAGAGTCAGTGGGGACATGAATTAGGGATGAGCGTTAGGAAATCCAACTCTGCAGTTTATGAGGTCAAGGAGGTCAGGGTGACTGTGCAATGAAAAATTCTAAGGCTTAGGGGGTGAGATTGTGTCTTGAATTTGCAAAGTGTGTAGTTCAAGTCGGGCTAGAGGCCTTAACTATGCAATTCCGGAGGTCAAAATTATAGAGGTCAAGGTCGGGTCTTGGTCACGCAAACTGCGCAATGGAGCAGTATTGGGAAGTCAAAAATTTGAACTGCGCAATTCTAAGCAACAAGGTCACAAACATAAGACTAATACTATGCAATGCACAACTCAGGGGAGGCCCAAAGAAGCTAAGTTGATCGGTCGGGAAGTTTTCGGGAAAATGAATAAGTGTGGGACTGGCGAGGTTGATGTGAAAGTGATAGACTTCAACTATGATCACACACTTAGCACACTTGGTGACTCAAACAACATAGATCATCCAAGACATACAAAAAAATCATTCTCCTCAGTGTGACAACTTTACGACTAGTTACGATAAGTGTGACACCAATGATATACTTTACGACGACCGTGACGACACTTGTGCGATGGTGCTCAAAAATTTGGGAATGAGTGCGATGGATACTTACGAGGTTATAACAAATAATTTATGCAAATATGACCTCTTGAAAACAATGGGACAAGCTCATACATTCACTGCGACAACCATCATGCTAAAAGAATACACTTTTCCTATCTCGCGAAAGGGGTCACACACTTAAAAAAAACAATGAAATGAAATTTTAAAGTTTGTGACAACCATAAACAAGACCAATGAAGGCTCCGAAATTTGTTATAGGCTAAAATTTTGGAGGGTGTTGTAGTGGATACAATAGGTATAAATACCTAAACACCATAACATTACCATACTACAGGAGACAAGCTAGTAATGGATGAGGAGCATGAAGTGTATGGCAGAGAAATTCTAGAGTATGAACCATAAGAAATCGAAATGGAAATTAGTGAGAGATTTCGATGTGGTGAAGAAAAGGCTACAAGAAATTGAAGAAGAGGAAGCCACCCTTAGATAAATGCAGGCCAAGGTAGCTCTAGAAATGTATATCCCCACCATGCCAAACCTTGCTACTTCAACTACTAATTTTTTTAAATGTTAGACTTAGGTTATTTGTAGTATTTCCTTCGCCTCCAAGTATTGTAAACAAAGAAAGGAATTTATCTTGATCGATATATATATGCTTGTGACCTTCTTCATCATTTTCATGTGGAATATTTTAAGCCAATCACTTATCCCTTCTAGTTTAGAGTCAATTTTGTTTGCGCTTGTGCTACACCCAAAATATATGCCAATTTTTACTATCAATTAGTTGGCAACCTATTATATTTGACTCCTACCCATCATGATATTTCCTTTTTTGGTGGTATTTTTTTCTTGACATATGAAAGCACCTAATGAAAACCATTACAAAGTGGTAAAAAGGATACTTCACTATATCTAGGGTATAAATCAATTTGGGATACATTATAATTTAGTGGGGTAACATTTGTTAGTTGGTTTCACTAAATTATATTTGTTGGAAACCTTGATGATCAAAATTTTATTGCAAGTTATGTTTTTAACCTTGGTTATAGACTTATTACTTGGGCTTATAAGAAGCAATAGGCTATTGCTTTTTCTTGAGAAAAAATTGAGTAATAAACAATGGTTATTTCAAGTTAAGAATCCTTGTGGAATTTATAGATCCTTTCAGAAATTGGATTCCAACAACACCATTTGAACACAGTATGGTGTGAAAATCAGAGTTCTCTTAATGGTTCCAACCATTTGGGTGCTTAATCAAGGCATATGTCCTCTAATCCTTGATAATTGTGAAAGGATGATTAACTAATATAAAACCATGAGTTTTGATCATTTTAGTGTTCATGAGAACAAAATAAAAACTCAATCAACGATTAAAATGATGGGAAAATCAATAGATCACATAAATATTACATAGGCATACTGATTAGAAGATCAAGGGGATCCCATGAATAGAGAGATTGTATTGGCACACTTGACATCAAAGCTTATAGTTATATGCTATTGTAATTATCAAAACCCAAGAGTAGGAACATCATCTTTCCCTAATCAATGTGTAAAAACACTATTTATACCAATTCAAGAACATTATAAATTTTCAAGGTGATAGGGAAATTTTATAAGATCAAATATGGTAGAAAAACTTGAACATATTATATTAGAGAGGTTGTTTGGAATTCCTAGATAAGGGGACATATGAACATTGAAAAAAGAAGGAAATTTTTATATGATAGGTGAAGATAAGTGATTTTCAAAAACCTCTAGTGTTAGAAATTAAATGATTCCTCTAACATAACTAAACCTGGACACAATTACGATCCATTTGACTAATCTATTCACAATGGAAAATCCTAAACCAAATATTAAGAAGAATATGTAGAGCCAAATTTTGAATCCATAAGGTGTAAATTAGTTGGTTTTTATGGGGTTTAGTCCTTATCATGTCTCAGGTTCTTATCTCATGGGGAAGGGTTGAGGGAAGGAGCCAATTGTGGGGGGTTACATTTTTCTAAGGGGCATCTAGGCTTGGTTGAGTCTCACACAATCCTGGTGATTGTTGGGAAAATTGTTCTTCCATCCAACATGTTGGTTAGTCCCAAATTTGGCACAATGTATTGTTGAAAAAATTATGTGGAACCAAAATTTTCTGAAATATAACTATACTATGATAATGAAGAATACATAGATTGAAATTTGGTTCTTCCATCCAAGATGTGCATTGGCCCCAACCCAGGCACAATATAATTTTGAAAAAAATATATAGAACCAAAATTTTCTGAAATATAATTATATTCTAACAATGAAGAATACATAGATTGATATTTGGTTCTTCCATCCAACATGTGGGTTGGCCCCAACCTAGGCAAAATCTAGTGTTGAAGAAAAATATAACGTAGAACCAAAATTTTCTAAAATATCACTATACTATAATAATAAAGAATATATAATAAATAATAAACATCATGGAGAACATAACTATACTGTAATAATGAATGTGTTGGGGTTCCCATGTTTTTGCCAGATTGGCAAGACCAAAAGTTGAGACAACATCAGAACCACTTTCAGACCTCAGGATCTAGCCCTCCTGGGTCCAGAGAGGGATCTCTCTATGTCAAGAAAAGGTTTTGTGTCTTTCAGGCTTAAAGTCAAGATATTAGGCTAGTTATAGGCTCAGGGTTTGTTTATTTGATTTTTGGTTGGTTGTTGGGAATCAGGAAAGAAGGGTTCGGTATAAGGCAAGGCTGGGAAAAGAGGATTTTAGATAGAGGAGAGATAATTCAGAGAACATTCATGACCATTGGGAAATGGAGTCAGGAAAGGGTTTACTTGATAATCAATATACAAGCTTTCAGTTGGGCTAGTCATCTAAAGCATTGGATCTTAAAGATGATAGTGTGGCATGGAAAGGAAAGAGAGAAGGTGAAAGCAAGGAAACCTCCAAGGTGACCCTTCAGAAATCAGATCCAGGGACGGGACATGCCATTGAATAGCCTGTGATCCAAAACCTGAAAGGTAAACTCTTCAGACAAGAAACATTAAAGATTCAGGACACAAAGTTGAAAACCTGAGATCAGAGAGAGACTTTGAACTCTCAATGCTTCGGCATCCAGCTTAAGGGAACTTAGAAAGGTTTAATTAATTGAAAAGGATCCTAGTGAGATAGAGACAAAGTTCTAGACCTCCCAGTGTTCCCAATTCATTCAAATTAAATCCTAACAAGAACATCTAAAGATAGATTTCATTAATTCATACATCAGATAGCGATATATCAAACCACTACACTGGTTAAATTAGCTTGAAATCAATCCTCATATAACACATACAACAGAAAACATTAAAGGCAAGGAGAGCATAAACATAGGGTACTTAACAAGGGTAAATCCTATGCCAGATTTATGATGCGAGCTAGTAGAAATGAAATGAAATGAACTACAAAGTAAAACAAATACAGAGATAGAAAAACATCACCACTGCTTTAAATCAGGATCCAAAGAAATGTGCTTGTCATATTAAAGAGCAACACCAGTCAAGTAAAACATTACCAACAACTTGGTATTCAGTCTGAAAACATCTTCCTCGGCCTATCTTACAACTTTACACAAAGGATATGTCTCAAAAGAAACAACTTGCAATTCTCAGATATCTGATCAACAACAACCACAACAATGAGTTCCTTTGTGAATTTTATAGTTGAATGAGAGACAACGGGGGTAGATGAAAAATAAATGCAGCATTAAAACTCAAAAGAGGAAGAGGGCCAAAGGCCATTTTGTTTTAAATTCTGGGCACTTATATCTGGTACTCTTAGGATGGAAGAGTGGTCTTCGTCAGGCTGCAATATACTCCAGGTATGTCTTTGATGTACTTGCTGTAGCACTCTGTAGAACTCTGGTGATCTGAACAAAAGAAGACTAATGATTTCAGGTCTGCCATACTGTGTAACAAATGCACTAATATCATAGGACTGTTTTCAGGGGGGAAAACTTCTCGTGGACACAACGTAAACTGAAAACAGATGAGTACTATGTCCTTTTTTAGGAGGAAACATTCTGTTGATGTGAACACCCTGATTATACGATTTTTTGTGCATAGGACCTTCTGAGTGATCCACGGGGGCTTTGATCTGGTACTCTACCTTTAAATACATGGATTAAGGCTCAAAAATCTTCAATTACATGCCTTAAACTCTCTGCTTTTGCACTGATACTCTTTTGCTACTCCATTCCTGTCTTTGTCAGTGAAATCTGCGCTTTAATAGCTCTGCGGAGGTTTTACAGAGTTTAAACATGTTCCTTTAATAAAGGTCCTATTATAATGCCTTCCAAGGCCTTTCTTCATAATTTTCGATCTCTGCACATGGTCTTCCCTGCGTTATCTGTTGCTGTAACAGAGACTGTGAATCATGGCGGGTTTTCACCGCCCGTAACCCTACAAAACATGCAAACATGTTAAGAAAACCATGCATGGGAAGGGTGGATGTGGTAGGGACAATGAGGATGGTTGTGCAGACTGGTGAAATGGTGGAATAGTGTAGGGTGATGGTGGAAAATGCAGCGTAACAGTGGAAGGTGGCCATGGTGAAAGTTGGTGGACTGTGGCAAAAATTTAAATGCAAACCTTCGAAATTTGACCTTTGAATGAAATATAAGGAGGACGAAGGAAAATGCGACAAAAACACGTGGAATGGTGATGTGGCGAGACTCGGTTGATGGTGGGGCATGCGGTTAATCTGTACCGTCTAATCTCAGCAAGAGATCGATAGTTGAGAACGCGGCGGAGGGCGACAGATGGTGGACCAGGGGTTCAATTTGCCTTGGGTTAACTCGCGAGCAACTTCGTGGTGCGATGACCGTTGGATGGGCAGCTCTAGATCGGACGGCGTACGTGCATATCGCGCCGGGTCAAACGCCGAACTTTAATGCGCAATGGGGGGCGGTTTTCAAAAAGTGCTCTGTGCCACATGTCCTGCGGTGAGTGGAATCGCTGCGAAATGAAAAATACCGCCCACCCCCCGAAGGTGGTGCGATGGAAACCGGCGATTTTCTGCACGATGTTTTGGCGCGGGGACCACCGAGGTGGGTGAACATAGACCGTTGATCGGCGGGTTAAATGGATGGTTGTGATGCGATCAGAGGGGCGAACGGAGTGGGCCATGGGCGTGATGCTGATCTGTGAAGGCCGTCCGATCTGTACATATCGATGGTGGGCAACGCTCCCGATATCCAAACGTGCTAAGCGCTCTCCGGGCTAGCGCTGGGTCATGTGGGGGGGGGGGAATGGTTCTGGGGCTGGCCAAAGGGGCTAGGTCTGTTATAAGGTGGAAAGTGGGTTTTTGGCCCATTTTAGTGCATTTTAAGGCCAATAAAGGGTAACGATAAGGGAAAAAAGGGGAAATTAAACCAAACCAGGGGTGTGTGTAGGATTTAGAGGAGATTTTGGGATAATTTAGAAGGGCTAAGGGAGGGATTTTGGGGTGAAAGGGAGGCTTTGAAAAAGGGGAAAAAAAGGATGAAATGGAGAATTCTGCAGGGGTACAAGGGGCAAATGAAGGCTTTTAGGAGCACAATTTGTCACAATCAGTGAGGCCTATTGACTTAGGAACAATAGAGGAAAATAATCAAAGGGCAGAGGGTACGAAAGAGCTTTCAAGGATGATGTGTTACCAAGGAAATGCATTCCTTGAAGGCTCAACAAACAATTTAGCCCCCTGCTTGCTTGTCAAGAAATTTATATGGGGCTAACAGTGGCTCCACATGGGGATGGCTCCTTCTTGAAGGAGTCAAGAATTCAAAAATGATCTTTGGTGTAGGCCAGATGCCTGGTACTTGACTCATTCATTTTCTTTCTTGGATCAACTGCCACAATTGTGAAGGCATCAATTTAGCAGAAAAAATCTCCCAAACAATCTACCTACCCATCCTACAATCCTACCATTTTCTCTTCCAGGGTGCATTTGAACTAGCAGACCCTTTACATCATTTTTATTTTTTACAATCAAGAAAATAAACCTATTCTATTTCTACCCTTATTACTCCATGAGACCAGATCAAACTGTTGGTCTCATATGTTTCTCTACCTAATCTAATATCTACTGGGATTAGATTGTCCAACAGATTTCTTCTCTACATTCTACAACAGAAATTTAAAAACAGTCAGACTAGGATTAGACAGTCTATTTTGTTGTAGATCCAAGGCATAAAGACAGTTTCACATGGACAGAAACCTGCAGAAAACTAAAAACAAAATCTTGAAGGCTTGAAATCTGAAGTTTTGAAGCATCCTTCTTTCTTTGTGACTCAAGTTTTGAGCTTGTTAGAGTCACTTTCTCTTCTTCATTTCAGCTCTGGTTTCGGGCTTGTTAGAGCTGATCTTCTTCCTTAGTCGCTGGTTCAGATTTTGGACATGTTAGAACCAAAATATTAGTTTTGATCATATTAGTGCCAATCCTTTGCATTTCTGAGGTTCATGTTTTGAGCATGTCTGAAACTCTCATTTCTCTCTGTTTTTTGGAACATTTTCTCTTTTTCTTGAAAACATAACATAGCAATGGTATTTAAAATGGGAGTGGAAACTGGAAATTGGAAATCAGCAGAAGTAGTGTTTGAGCATCCTGCCATTGACAGGACCCCCAAACAGCTCTGTACCATCTGGTTCTTGTAGAAAGAAGGAATTTGGACCCACAGTGGCTTGGATGATGTATGGACCTTGCCACAAGCTGTCAAACTTGTTGTGCTTTCCTTTGTCCTCTCTCCTTGAGTCCCACTTCAGAACATTATATCCAATTTTGAAATCAGAAGCTTTGGTTCTTTTGTCAAAAAACTTCTTTATATTTTCTTGAACCTTAACAGCTCTATTATAGATCTCTTCCCTTTTTTGCTGGAGATGAATTGTTTGGTTTATCCTTCTCATCATGCTGTCTTCTTTTGTCTGGATGTCTTAGACAAGTTTAATCACTGGTACTCCAAGGCTGGTAGGAAACACTGCTTCTATTCCATAGACAAGCTGATATGGTGACATGTCAATGGATTTCTTAGTTGTAAGCCTGTCAGCCCACAGGGCATGCACTAACTTGTTATGCCATGACTTTTTGTTCTCTTCCAGCAGCTTTTTGATGATGGTCACTAGGCTCTTGTTTGATGATTCAGCTAAGCCATTACCTTGATGGTAATAGGCAGTTGAATGACCGAGTGCTATTTTATACCTGTGACAAAAATCAACCATTTTCTTGGATCCAAACGCAGCAGCGTTATCAGTGATTATTTTTCTTGGGCAACCAAACCGAGAGAGGATATGGCTTTCTAGGAACCTAATGATGACTGAATCTGTGGCATTCCTAGTAGGTATGGCCTCTATCCACTTAGTGAAGTAATCTGTGGCTATCAAGATCCACTTGTGTTGTGCAGAAGAAGCAGGGTGTATTTCTCCAATGAAATCAAGGCCCCATTGCATAAAGGGACCTTCAACAGTGATGGGTTATAAAGGGAGGGGTAGGACCTTTCTTTTGCCTTCAAAAATCTGGGATTTGTGGCAGTAAATTATCATCTTATGGATGTCATTGAAGAGTGCAGGCCAATAGTAGCCAGCTCTGAGTATTTTGTTTGCAGTGGCTTTCTAGTTCAGGTGGCCTCCACACTCTCCTACATGGAACTCTTGTTTAATTCTCTCTGCCTCATTTTCAGGTAAACATTTAAGCAATAGGCCATTTGTGCTTTTCCAGTATAAGCATTCATTCATTATGCAATAGTTTCTGGCTTTTAGTTTGAGGAATCTGGCCTTGGTCTTTGATAGTTCAGGAGGGGCATTGAGGTGTGTAAGCACATAGAGAATGTCAGAATACCATGGAGAGTTTTGAAATTTCTCCTCAACAGTGGGATCAGGAAATCCCTCCTGCTCATCCAAGGCATCTACGATGTTTATGTCAAGGGTTTGCAGATTTGATTCAACCATTAGTTGAGCTAAGCCCTGACCTTTGATCAGTTTTGTGGGTCTTATCTCGAGGTCATACTCTAAAATCACAACAATCCATTTGCCCCTCTTCCCATCTGGGTCTTGGGACAAGATGTCTTTAACCACTATATTTGGCACGTAGGCTATGGTGTGGGAATGCAGTATGTACACCCTAAAGTCTTTCAAGGCCTTTACCAAGGCATAGGCCTACTTTTCCATGATGTTGTATTTCAAGGGTGCATCCCTTAGTGCTTTGCTGAAGAAAGAAATGGGCTATTCCATTCCCTCTAGATTCTTCTGCAGCAAAACTGCAACTACTGTATGCTCAGAGGAAAATGAAAAGATCAGGAAGTATTTTGAGAAATCAGGGCTAATCAAGTCAGGAGCCCGGGTGAGTGCAATTTTCACTGATTCAAAAGATTTCTTAGCCTCAACAGTCCACTTAACTCCTACACCTTTCCTTAACATGTTAGTCATATTCCTAAGGTGTTCAACTAAGTTGGGAATAAATCTCCTGAGGAAGTTTATTTTCCCAATGAAGGACTGTAACTCTTTAATGTTTCTCAGGTGTGTGATTTGTAGTATTCCCTCAACTCTTTGTGGGTCTATACTAATCCTCTTCTCAGATATGATGTGGCCAAGAAGCTTACCTTCTTGCAGCCCAAACACAGTCTTTTTGGGATTCAATGACAGACCGAACCTCCTACATTTTTCAAACACTCTTCTCAGGTGTTCTAGGTGTTCTTCCTCAGTCTTGGAATAGATTGTTATTTCATCCATATAGATGACAATGAAGTGTCCTATTTCATCTTAAAAGGCTATGTCGATGGCTCGCTGGAAGGTTGTACCAACGTTCATCAGCCCAAAGGGCATTTTTACATACATAAAAGTGCCCCATGGAGTGGTAAAGGCTATCTTGGGTTGGTCTTCTGGGAGCACTAAAACTTGGTTGTAACCTGAAAAACCATCTAACAGGGAGATCCTTTTTGAGCCTACTACCTTCTGAAGAATGTGTTCCATTTTTGGAAAAGGGTAATTGTCTTTGAGTGAGGCTCTATTAAGATTCCTAAAATCAATACACAGCTTGATCTCCCCTGTTTTCTTTCTCACAGCCACTAGGTTTGATACCCAATCAGATAACCTCACAGGAACAATTATGCCTGCCTCATACATCTTCTTAATCTCTTTTTCCACTGCAGGAAATTGTTTTGGGTTTATTCTGCGAAGTTTTTGTCTGAAGGGTTTCTGATTCTCTTTCAAAG
Source organism: Pinus albicaulis (assembly GCA_034641835.2). NCBI lineage: Eukaryota > Viridiplantae > Streptophyta > Pinopsida > Pinales > Pinaceae > Pinus > Pinus albicaulis. The sequence goes on along the minus strand of CM076582.1, from coordinate 510,854,451 downwards.
GTATTTTGTCCTATATAAAATTTGTGTCATAGGCCTTCAAGTCCTCATAGCTCCAGGAAAACACATCAATGAATTCCTTGAATAGGTCAATGTATCTCCTTTTCATGTTTGCAGGCAGGGAATTGGCCAGTTTAATCATCTTGGGTTTGTTTTCAGTGTCTATGTTGCATTCCTCGACATCAGAGTTCGTGTTCAATAGTGGGCTTCTTTGCTACATCATCAAAGTCAAAAATTTCTTCTAAAGGTGCCAGACCTCGAGGTATGTTCTTGTCTTCGGCCTGCAACACCTCTACTTCTTCACTATCTGCGTTTCCAGATTTTTCGTTTGGATTTCCAATCTGTTCATTTAAAGTGTTTATTTCTATGTTACAAGGTGGTTTTTCCTCGTTTGAGGACTCCTCACTTAGGAAACTATCATCATATTTCGAGTCTAAATTAGAAAACTCAAACTCGTTCCTGCCTATCAGGAAATCTTCAATCTGCTTATCTCCTTCAAAGACTTGCCAGTATTTTTCATTATCCAGCACTGCAGGTCTGAATTTGGTCTGAATGATGATTTTTTGGTCGCTGGGAGGCTTGTGATATGAACTAGCCATGCAGGCTAATCCATTTGCAATTGCGTTCTGACTCCTAGGGACAAACACCAGTTCGTATTCTACAAAGGTTGTTAATAGATCCATAGAGTCATTCTTGTATGCTCTCAGCCTAGGGTGTTTCACTGTGTAATCACCATTCACTTGTTTAATGATCAACTCAGAGTCCCCACACATGATTATCCTATGGGCTCCTAATTTTTTCAACAGATTCAAGCCTAGGATAAGGGCCTCATATTCTACGATATTGTTTGTACATTTGAAGTGCAGATTACAGGCATGGCTCTCTGCGTAGTCACTCTCTGTGTTATGTATCCACATTCCTGCTTCTACTGTTCTCTTGGTGCATGACCCATCGAAATTCATTTCCCATAAAGGTTTTCTCTTGGGCTTAACATCGTTTCTTTCTTAGTGTGGTGTGAAAACTTGTGCAGGATGACTAATCGGCTAACTACATTCTATCGCTTGCTCACTCTGAGTTTCTGTTTCAGTGCACTGTCCAAAGTTTTCTACATTGTTTTCTTTCGAGTCTAGTGTAGCCCTTATGTTTAAATCCATGGGTTCTATTTCCTTGTTTGTATCTCTGTTTTTGAACTCTGACTCCTCTAAGGATTCATCATTGCAAAGGATGAAGGAGTCAAGATCTGTGTGTACAGAGTATAAGGGTGAGTTTTCAGGTTTTTCAGGGCTACTGACTAGGAATTTCATTTGTGCCTCTCTATATAGTCTTCTAAGTTGGTTGAAGATAGTGATTGTGGCATAGGCCCCATCCATCTGCATTGTACCTTGCAGCTTGGCTCCCCATGATCTTGAAAGCAACATGCCATACTTAGGTGGCACATCTGCCACTACAACATCCATGACCATGAATTTGGCTGGAATCTGGGTTAAGCTCACACATAAATCTTTGATCAGGCCAAGACACTTTACCCTACTAGAATCAAATGAA